>JAQZBX010036367.1:0-24206 GCA_029593785.1 Cabassous unicinctus
GCCCTCACAAGGAGGCCTCGGGACGCGAACCCGGGCCTCCCATATGGTAAACGGGGGCTCTTATCCACTGAGCCACACCCGCTTCCCAGGTGATATTTTCAAGATTGAAAAAAGTGTTCACCTGATTTGGATCATTTAGTGTCTGTCCTGCCTAAAGGTAAAATAAATTAAAATGACCGTATTCCTTCACAACTTGTAATTGTTATTGGTAATTGGGAACAGTGGGGGTAGAGGGGAGGATATGATGGAATTGCTGGGTGTGGTCCATTTTCCAGAGAAAATATGTGAAATTGAATGTAAAAATCATCCATCCAAAATTAGATTGATAAGATTGGGGTGGCGGGGAGAGGCATGGAGTAAAAACAGACATATACTGCTAATTTGACTTGTCAAATTCTCCAACTGGAGTAACTAGCCTTCAGAAAGTTCATGGGAATAGAGAACAGTTTAAGGCCCAGGAAACTTTAAACAGTTGCATGACTGGAGAAGGCACGTCTTCTCTCTGGGCCTAAGTTTCTTCATTTATAGAAAGAGGATGTCAGACTCAACATAACTCTTCCAGCCCTTTGACCCTGCAAAACTGGTGTTTGAGTAAACTCATTGGAATCTGTTGGGCCAAGTTATGTTTTGTGTTTTTTTCAGTTGTGAAATATTTCAAGATAGGAAGGCCTTTTCAAGGTCCCTGTTGGCAGTCTCAGGGGCTCTCATTATCTGAATACAAGAGGTCAATGGATAAGCAAAGCTGCATTTTTCATTTATTGGACACGACTAACCACCCTGTAGTCGTCTTTAATCGTAGTGCACATCCAGATCAAAGTTATCTGAACTGTTTTTCTCAGAGAGCTTCTCAGACAGTCCTTAAAATTGCTGACTGAGCTGTCTGAGGAATATTGTGCTCTGGGCCTAACTTATGCCTCTGTTTCATTCCTTTCTCAGTAGTAATTAATACATGCTTGGGATTTTATCTTCACCCAGTGACCCAAAGAAAAGTGACCTTTCATTATGCCAGCTCAAATATCAAATATTTCCACTTTTTGAGACTAACAGCCACAAACACATGACTAGCATACGCGTGCATGTACACACACACAGTCTGAGGAAGCTTTTACGAGATTTCTTTTCATCTTGCCCCGCAATGTGTTTTGGCAGTCAGAGCTCAGCATTCCTTAGAAGCCAGGGAGAGCAGTGGTATGATATGTGAATTGACAATTTCGTCAGTGACTCTGTACCATTAGGTCATTAGAGGAAATTTGTAAACATTCCCAGTGAGAAATGGGCCATGGATAACTGGAAAGAGAAGGTCACTCACTGTGTGTACACTATACTTGCATTGCTGGAGGTGTGTTTACAGATGCATGACATATAGGTTTTACTGGGAACAGGACCTTTTTATTGCACTTCTAATTTTAGCACCCTGGAAACTCACAATAATCCTTAGAAGTGGTGTTTCAGAACCCCAAACCTTCCATAATGAATCTTGGGCCATCTGGTATTTCCATGTGGCACTGGAAATTATATTTGCATGGAAAATGGTTAGAGTAACGAAGGAAAGGGTCTGCCTCTCTTAGATAGCTCCTCACTGAAGTCACCCCTGACTTTCCATTCTAGACATCCCAGCCCTCTCTCCAGTCACTAATGTGGAACCATGCAACATGGTCTCAGAGGAAATCATGGGGAGGAGCAGGTGATAATTGTGAAAATAATGCTTGGAGGATCCCTATTGCCTTTCATACAGTGGCTCTGAAAAGCTTTTCCAAACAGTAGTTATTTCTCACATCAGTCTCGTGAATCATTACTCCCATTTTACAAATGCAGAAACCAAGACAACAGAGTATAATTTCTCAAAGGAGGAGGATAGGAAAGAGAGCTTTCATGTCCCTTAGCTCTACAGTGAAGACTATGTGGTCAGATCAATTGAACCACCTGGGAAGCTTTTAAAGATTTATTTATTGCTCCCACCCTTCGTTGTTTTGCACTTGCTGTTCTCTGTGTTCTTCTGTGTCTGCTTGTCTTCTGTTTAGGTGGCACTGGGAACTGAACCTGGGATCTTCCAGAGTGGGAGAGAGGCACTCAACCTCTTGTGCCACCTCAGCTCCCTGGTCTGCTGTGTCTCTTATTGTCTCTCCTCTGTCTTTTTGTTGCATCATCTTGCTGCTCCAGCTCTCTGTGTGGGCCAGCACTCCTCTGCGGGCCAGCTCTCCGCTCGGGCCAACTCTCCACTCGGGCCAACTCACTGCGCAGGCCAGCTTGCCTTCACCAGGAGGCCCTGGGAATTGAACCCTGGACCTCCTATGTGGTAGATGGGAGCCCAATTGCTTGAGCCACATCCACTTCTCTGGGAAGCTTTTAAACATTAATGACGATTGGATCCCACCTCCATAGCTTCTGATTTAATTGGATTGTGATCAGGTCTGGGCATTCAGGTTTTTAAAGTTCCCTAGTGATTCTATGTGCAGCTAAGGTTATAACCACTGTTAGATGATTACCTAGAGCTGTTTCCTATATGGCTCCACCTGGATAAATCCTGTGAGCACTTCAAACTCTGCATGCCAACCTCTCCCCAGACTGGCTTCTCCTGTGTCCACCATGTCAGTGAACAGCTTCACCTCCCAGTGGCTCACATCTGAAACCTGGATGTCACTCTTCTTTCTTCTCCCTCATGCACTAAGTCCTGACAATTCTGCCTGCTTGGTATTTCTTGAATTTGTTCACTTTTCTGCTCCAGATTGTCCTGGGCCAAGCCATTTCCCCTCTTCCCTGTCTCTAGCCTTACTCCCCTCCAATCCAGTCCCCATTCTGCAGCCAGAGTGATCTGTGCAGATATGACTTCATCTTATTTTTTAGACTTTCACCACCCCCACCCAACATATTCTCTCCTCCAGTTATTCTGAGCTGTTCATTTTATCATGCATTCTCTTACTTTTGCATACCCTAGTCCCTCAACCTAGGACATTGTGCCTTCCATTCCTGCCTCTTCACCTTATTTACTCCCTTTCTTCCTTCAAGGTGTCATCCCTGTCCCCCATACTGCTCATTCTTTGTGCTCCCGGGACACTTTGCACTTGTCCTATCATCACACCTATCCCACAGCATTATTAACCATTTATTCTTCAGTCAAACCACTAAGACTGCCAACCCACGAGATCGAAGACCACATCTATCTTATTTACCATCAAGTCCCCAGCAGCATCCCAGGGTCTGCCACATTGTAGATGCTCAGTGAGTGGAGGATGGATGAAAGAATTCCCTCGTGGTAATGCTGAAATGTCAGCATGGAGACCACTGATGAGAGGCAGTGGGTGCTGCAGGAAGTGCCTGGTGTGGAAGAGTCCTAGATTTGGGTCCTGGCTTTGCTAAGAGAGCTGTGTGGACTTGACCTCTGCCCCGTCACCTCTGTAAGTCTGCCTTCTCATTTGAAAATGAAGCTTTAAGCCCAAGGTTCCTTATAGCTCCAGAATTGTGACATGGTAAATATCAAGTAAATATATATTATCCACTTGTATCACAATGATAGTTTTTCTTCTCGATTCTGTTCTCTAAACCCTTTCATCATGACCTTTTCTTGAACCCACCATTTCTTACCCTTTCTTTCCCTTCTCTCCCTTTCATTCTGGCCTCTGCACCTTCCCACTTACAGCTACTCCTCTTCTTTGAATTTGCGCATTCCTTCTCTCTCTCCAGGTTGTCTCAAGGCTTCCTCTCTTTGCCTTCTCGGAGCCTCATTTGCCATAGCTTTCTTAGTCTTCATCTTGGTATATTAACTCATCCTTTTTTCCTTTGTGCATGCCTGTCATCTGTGACCCTGAGCCTAATTCCCCCTCTTTCCTCACTAGACTCCCTCAAAGCTTGCTCTTTGTTCCTCTGGGTGTGTCTAGTTCTACAAACTCCCCAGCTGTGGCTTCTCTTGGCTTTAGAAGGGGGTGGGGACTTCTAGGCCACAAAACCCTGGGAAACCAGGCAGAACATTAGACCTCCCTTCCTGATAGCTGGGCCACAGGCCTCAGGACAGTGGGACCACCTCAGGGAGAGAGATGCCATGTCCCTCCCTATCCCTAAAATAACCAAAGGATAGTTCCACATTGTTTTTCAAACAGATACATTTTTAGGCTGTATGGTGAATGAAGTTGGTTCAGTGCTACCTTTATATGTTATAGGGTAGACCCTTAGCATCCAGAATGTGCTACTGCACTCCCAGGGATTTGGAGTCTTACTCTTTACAAATTTTATCTGAAGTCTAAGGGATAAGGAGAAAGCAAAGTTATAGGTATGGACATTTGGCAATATTCTTGTTCAGTGATTTGCCTGAGCACAGGCTTAGAAACAGACCATAGAAACACAACCAAGTTCCTTGCATAGCCACCTCTCTCTATTCCAAGGTTTCTCAACCTTGGCACAGTTCACAATTTAAGGTCAGTCATTCTTTGTTGGGGTTTGGAGGGGGCGGGTCATCCTGTAGGCTATTTGGTAGCATCCCCATCTTTACCCAGTAGATGCTAATAGAACCGGTCCCCCAGTTGTGACAGAAATGCCTCAATATTGTCAAATGTCTCCCTTAAGGCCAAATTGCCTCCACTGAGAACCACTGTTCTACCCCAATCGCCCCCGTCCCTGAACCCCTCTGCAATGCAAGGAATTGGAAACCCAAGAATCTATGGCAGGACATTTGAATCAGGGGTATGCCATCACTACCTTTGTGTTCTAACTAGGTGTTTTAAGACAGTTGGCTTTCTCTCACACTCTTTCTTACTCCCCCTCTTCTGCTGACATTTCAGGTGGCCACATTGTCCTTGGCAAGAGGAAATTATGGAACTTGGTCAGGGGAGGGTTATGAAACCTTTATATATTTGACTGAGGAGTAAGACTTTCTATAATGTCTCAGTGAGTCAGGATACTTGCTCTGAGTTAAATTTTAACTGATTATACTCCAATATCAGATGGAACATATTTAAGTTTATAGAAAACAAGAGATGTTTGCACACTTTTATTTTTCATTATTTAGACCATTCTTCACATCAGACTCATCCCTCTTATTTTCATATTTGTAGGGCCCAGGGCAAGAATACAAAGGCCCACATGCCACGTTTAAAAGTTATGTATCTACCTAACAAACTGTTAAATGTTTTCTCCACCTACTTTGACAGATGTGCCTTGATAACCTGGAAAGCCAAGTTCAATTTAAAAATTCTTGGTTCTGCAGCAGAATGTAGTAGCAAGGGGAGAATCGGCCCTTGGCCTATAGCCAGCTCCTCTTTCTCTTTTTATGCTTTCCTCTCTCTGTGCCAGGAAGGGCTTTGTGGGCCTGTTTGTGGGCAGCCCAACCTGCATGTCTGGGCTCTGTCCACAGCCCCTGCAAACTCCACCACTTTGCCAGCCCTCTGAATCAGGGGTGAATTGGCTGTGTAGTCCACCTTTGTAAGACAGGCTTGGAGATAAAGTTGTCCCAGGCCCTAGAACCAGCTCAGGGCTGGGTGGGGAGGGAATTCCAGAGTCCCAAGTACCTGGAGCACGGTTGAGAAAGTGGGTGAAGACTCTAGTGGGCCTGCCCACCAAGGGTCTCCTTGATCTGACAGGAGGGACACAACCAAAGTGGCCAGAGTTGAGCCCTCTAAGGTATGGGATACTGTGCAGATGGTTCTTTCTGAAGACCTCCACGCTTAGGTCCTCACACACCCTTTCCTACAGTCATTCTTTCAACTGAGACTGGGTTTAGAAAAGTGAAGGTATTATTAAGTGTAACCTCAGCAAAAACTCAGTGAGAACAGGGTTTTAGCCATAGGTTGTGCTTACTCTTGGATGTGGATGTGGCTACATTTTGCTGCTCTTTGGACATTTCCTTTTGTTTTTAAATTGGGGATAAGTGAAGAAGGATGTTTCTTCTGATTGTTTCCATAGAAGTTGTGCTCAGTAAGAAGCTGGTAGAACACAACTTGTCTAATTTGTTTCCAGGGTCTCTATTTTGGGTCTTATTAAAAATAAGATACACCGTGTTAGGAATGTGCCAGTAATGGTTCAAACCCTAGAAGTCCTGAGAACTTTCCAAGGGGTCGACAAGCTTAAAACTGTTCATAATACTAAGACATTATTTGCCTCTCTCACTGTGGTGACATTTTCACTGGTGGCGCAAAAGCAATGGAAGGGTAAAACTGCTGTCACCCTAACGCCACTCAACAGTAGTAAACAATACCAGTTGCCATTGGATTCTTTCTTCACAACCATGCACTGATAGTGAAACCAATGCTAAATTCACTTAAGAATGTTCTTGATGAAGCAGTATAAATGATATTAAAAGTTATTAAATCTTGATCCTTGAGTCCATATCTTTAATATTCTGTGTAACAAAATGGGAGACACATTAAAGTACTTCTGCACACCGATGTGCAATGGATGTCTCGAGGAAAAGCAGTTGTGCAATTGTTTGAGCTACAAGCTGAACTAGCCACTTTTTTTTTTTTTTCATGGAACACTTGTTTTTACTTGAAAGAATGACAGATAGACTATGCTTATTAAAGCTTGGGTATTTGGCAGATATTTTTCAAAATGAACAAAGAACCTATCACTTCAAAGCAAACAACTGAGAGTACTGTGAGCTGGTTTCCAATGCTTAAACAATTTTCTGATGAGACTGCTAGTGATATTAACAAATGTGATATTTTTTGATAACCTAGAATGAAATGTATAAACATTTAGAAAATTTATAAATATGCTTAATATTTTCTAAATGACCAAAAATGTAATGTTATACAATCATTCATGGGTAAAAGATCCATTCAAAGTGTAATGGATTTTATAACAGTATGAGAAGTACATTGATATATTCAGATTCTACAGTGCAACTTACCTTTAAGAAACTACCACTTGAGTTTTGTTGTAGCATCAAAGAATATCCACAATTATATAAAAGGCTATTCAAATACTCTTTCCTTTTCTGACCATCTGTCTGTAGATGGATTTTCTTTATATATGGCCACCAAAACATATTGCAACAGATTATATGTAGAAATAGATAGAAGAATCCCACTGCTTCTATTAAGCCAGACATGAAAGAGATTTGCAAAAATGTACAATAATGTCATTCTAATTTTGTTTTAGAAATAGTTTATTTTTCATTAAAAATAAAATGTCATTTATATTATCATAATAGGTTTATTATTTGTGTTAAATGAATAAATATGTTTTTTAAGTTTTTCTGTTTTAATTCCTCATATGGAAAATAATGGTAAGTATATCCCACATAAAAGCTCTTTGGAGATAAATAATTTTTGAGAGTATAGAGGGTTCAGGAGAACAAAAAGTTTGAGAAACACTGTTAGATAGCTACTGAAGGCAGTTCTTCAACCACAGCCAAAGATTGATCCAGAAGGAGAAAACTTTTAGATAAAAAAGAAATCAATGTTAATCATTAACAACTTTAATTATGTTCTTTCTAGATGGTGATGGAAAGTGGGGATTGGCTGGTGGGTGGAGACCTGCAAGTGCTGGAGAGAGTAAGGTGGAATGATGGGTTGGACCGATATCGCCTGACACCTCTGGAGCTCAAAGAAAAATGTAAAGAAATGAATGCCGGTATGTAGGCAGGCTCTGGTGCATTTGTTAATACTTCTTACTACCCTCAAAACACTTCTCAAACATACTCTCAATAAAGAATTAAAGATATCAGAAATCAGCATTTTATACTTCGGAAAAAAAAAACTGGAAACATCTTCTACTGGTATGTCTGTTGGGAAGTTTTAAAAAGTTGTACAACATCCATATATTAGAATACTCTGCAGCAATTAAAATTATGCACTGACACAGCAAGATGCCCAAGGTGTGCTTATTAAGTGAAAAAGCAAGTTGCAGAGCAAGATGTATAGCATAAACTTATTTTGGAAAACAAAATAAAATATAAGCATTTTTTAAAAAACCCAGTCTACTTCTGTGTGTAGCAGAAAAGTCCCGTCTGCATGTGCACCAAACTGCAGATGACAGTGGCTGCCTCTTGGAGATGAAGTTGGACCCAAGGGGATGGAAAGATTTTTCACTTTTTACTCTACACATTTTGAAAAGTGAGAGAAAAAGTAATGGTGGAAGTATACATGACATTTGTTTTCTATTTTGGGATTGCATTTTCCAAGTTTTCTATAATGAATATATATTTATTTCCCTGCATAATCAGAAAAAAGAAAATTTAAGGCTCCCAGGAGTCTATCACAAAGTGGAGTATTTCTGAAGATTTCTTTAAAGTGAAGATGGCGTGTTTTTTACATCTGTAGATTGTTAAAGCCTTGCACAGCCTCCAGAAAACTTTCCTC
Source organism: Cabassous unicinctus (assembly GCA_029593785.1). Taxonomy (NCBI): domain Eukaryota; kingdom Metazoa; phylum Chordata; class Mammalia; order Cingulata; family Chlamyphoridae; genus Cabassous; species Cabassous unicinctus. The sequence continues at coordinate 8,292 of JAQZBX010036367.1, forward strand.
CTCATTATTCTCCTGCCTGGGAAGTAAGATTTGTGCAGGTGCAAGAGGACTAATGCAGACCCCTGCCTGAGCCTTGGTTTGCCGGAAAGGTCCTGACAACAAATGTTTCCACTTCCGAGGGAGGCTCTCCCTTTAGGGCTTTCTCCCTCCTCCAAGTCCTATCCTTGTTTGAGCATTCTGGCATTCGTTGGTGCCTTTGGATCAGCACCCCTAATGTCCCAGGTGTATCCTCCAGCTGATAATCAAAAGCAAGTGGATTTAACGAGTGCACTGAATAACAGACATAGCTATGTCTTTACTTCTGTTCTTGTAGGCAAATGGCAACCGTATGTTCCTTTGACCTTGGCTTTTGTGCTTTCCTTTCCCAGATGTGGTGTTTGCATTCCAGTTGCGCAATCCTGTCCACAATGGCCATGCTCTGTTGATGCAGGACACCCACCGCCGGCTCCTGGAGAGGGGCTACAAGCACCCGGTCCTCCTGCTACACCCTCTGGGTGGCTGGACCAAGGATGACGATGTGCCTCTGGACTGGCGCATGAAGCAGCACGCAGCTGTGCTGGAGGAAGGAGTTCTGGACCCCAAATCAACAATTGTTGCCATCTTCCCATCTCCCATGTTATATGCTGGTCCTACTGAGGTGAGCAGTTCACTGAGCTAGGTCATGGGACTCAGGGATCTAGGCTCAAACTTTACTTAGAAGAGCAAATGAGTCTCTGGGATCCTTTCTTCTCATGTGCAGATTCTGGAGTTTTATGGAATCTCTTCTTTTTCCATCTTAATTACGTTTCCCCTTAGTATTTTAATAAAAACACTAGAAACATCAAATAAAAGCTGTTCCTGCCTTTGAGAATATGAAGGTTGGAGTGTGAATGAGATAGAGAATGCAGCTTAACTGGGTTACAGCCAGTTGTATCTAATCTAATAGTATGAGAAGTCTCAGTCACTTTTAAGTGATTCACCCTTCCCTGTGAACTACAATAGAAGGGAGAGGATGACTTTAAAAGAATGACATCTCCCTTTAATCATAATACAGTGAGCCCATCAAGCAGAGATTTTCTTTGTCCCATGGTACCACTAGTGTAGTGGATTTGAACAACTTTGTGGGTAGTATGATCAATCGAAAGGGCCCCAACCCTTTGGAATGCCCCAAACCGAGATTAATAAATTCTCTTCTCTTCAATCAAATTAAAGTTCTAGGCCCTTAGCTCTCCACTCCATCCTTTATATTTGTCTGAGCTTTAAAGAGGGCATTTCATTTTGAAATCTCAGTGTTGTTTTGAACTAAAATCAATGTATGCATATGAAGGATAATTAGCTTATTACTGGCAGTCAGATATGAGATGTTGGAGTTTGTAATTTCCTTAAACTGTGATTTATTCTGGGTAGGGAGGAATTGGAAAGTATAATTCACATAGTCCTGTAGTACAGTAAGGCTCTGGTAGCCTATTTGGAGAGGACAGGAAATAAAACTTCGAGGTCTAAGAGGGAAGCTTCTGATCTTTAAAGCTCCTATCCCAAAACGGTCAAGCAAGGGTGTGAAGAAAAAAGCATGGGGAAAAAAGGGCATGGAGTCTTAAGACACCTCACCATACCTGCAATTTTTAGTTGACCCACATCACTGAATTATATTGAAAGTAGAATAAAGGTGTCTCTAAACAGGGACCCCAAAAGTTGGCCAGTGATGACCAGCATGTCCTCTGCATGATGTTTCCTAGGTCCAGTGGCACTGCAGGTCTCGGATGATTGCAGGGGCCAATTTCTACATTGTGGGCCGGGACCCCGCAGGAATGCCCCATCCTGAGACCAAGAAGGACCTATACGAACCCACTCATGGAGGCAAAGTCTTGAGCATGGCCCCTGGTCTCACCTCTGTGGAAATCATTCCTTTCCGAGTGGCTGCGTACAACAAAACCAAAAAAGCCATGGACTTCTATGATCCAGCAAAGTAGGTGTTCAAAGGAAAATTCTTTAATCAACATCTGTACAACTGGAATGATAAGGCAAAATTTTGGCACTATAGAAACCTTAGGCTCTCTGGTTTATTTCCATGTACTTTTAACTAGAGTGAGAGCCCCCTGAAAGTCAAGACCCACTCTTAATAAATTTGGTGTCCCCTTAAAGTTGTGGCACAGTCCCTTGCATATAGTAAATGCTCAATAAATATTTCTCTTTCACCATACATTCCATAAGCATGCCCTAAGTGCCTGGCACATTCAGTGAAAGGGAGTCAACATAGAAAAAAAAGATTTAAATGAATATTTATGGTGCACTCGCCAGCATCAGAGCTCACGGAAGTAGGCAGAGAACTAGAAGACAGTTTCTGGCCTCAAGACACTCCCTGTGAACAGAGTATGTGCACAGTAAATATTGACTTGATAGCTGCCATTATTTCCCTTTTCCCTTGCAAGTTTCCTTACTAAACTACACATTTAACAAACTGCCCATTTTGAAAGATGCAGCATTTTAAAGAAAGGAAAACTGTGGGTCTGAGAACTCATATCTTAATCTAGGTATCCTTAAGGTATATGTTATTTACCTGTGCTGAGTTTTATGTTGCTATCTTGTGACAGGCACGACGAGTTTGACTTCATCTCAGGAACTCGTATGAGGAAGCTTGCCCGGGAAGGAGAGAATCCCCCAGACGGCTTCATGGCTCCCAAAGCATGGAAAGTTCTGACAGATTATTACAGGTCCCTGGAAAAGAACAACTAAATGCTCCTTGGCCAGAGTTTCTCCCCAAAGTGCTCTTTGATGCCCTTATGTATATTTTTGTGATTAGATATTTGGTTTCTAATTGCTCTCAATGGCTGATTTTTAAATTAATATATTTTAACTAGGTCAAAATTGTGTCTATAATTTGAAGTCAACATCAATATTTGTTTAGAAAAAAGAGTTAAACTGAAGACAATCTTACCAGGTTAAAGTGATAATGTTATACATTTCAGAATCAAATTTGTTGTATTCTTTACTGCATCTGAGCAGGTAGGTCCCAGATTTCTTAAAAGTTTTGATCACCTCTAGTTTACTTGCCAGTTTAAATCTTGCTAATGTGCACTCCCACCACAGGCGCATATATCTTCTGTCAAATTGACGAAAGAAAGAAAGAAAAAAAAATGCGTCACCCTAAATGAGTCATGGCTCATGTTAAGATTCTTGCTGTTTTACCTCATGCCTAAGACCTGACTGGAGAAACCAAATGTGAATTTAATCTCAGAGATCTATGCAACCTAGTTCTGCCACAAAAGTTATATTGTCTAATAAGATGAAACATCTTAGTGGCCTTCTTTGAATAATGTAACTTCAGTTAAATGGCGACTTTTAATTTAATCTCGTAGAGTGCTTTGATAAAAGGATTTGCCTCAGGGCTCAAACTGGCAATGTCGTGGAAAGTTAATTTTCCCCTTTTGCTGTGGTCATTGTGCCCTCCAGAGAGCATGGGCCTATGTGGCAGCAGTTCAGCTGTAACCAAAAACAACTGACACCCAGGGACTCACAGGGTGCTAGAGTTGGAAAGGACCACAGAAAACATCAAATCCAACACATTCATTTTACAGGTCATCAACCAGAGATGATTTACTTGCACATTCTTTGTGCTGCTTAGTATTGTTACAAAAAAGAATTAGCATTATTAGGAAGTACTGTTGGCACTGGACACGCGGCCAGGCCACCTGACTCCCAGTCTGGTGCTAGCTACGACCTATAGCACAGGACCTGGGTCTGATTCCCCTCAGCTGCTTAACACAGCTACAAAGCAACCTTCTTGGATACCAAAGGTCCAGAGTTTTCTAAACCCAGCTGATTTTATTGCAGTTTAAAAAAAAATGCTTTTCCAAAGCTGCTCTGAGATATCCAACCTCTCCTCTGATGGCTTTATTTCCTAGAAGGCAATCTTTTGTACCTTATACATATTTCATTGTTGCCAGGGAATATATGAAGAAACAGCACCTTTTATACATAGGTCACTCTGGAACAGACCTAAATAGGAAAGAGGAAACTGTGACTTTTTTTTGTTTCATATTTTCAGTTTTTAAAAAATGCTAATCTTAGATAATGAAAATCCTTTTGAGAATAAATTACAAAGACCACAGTTGTGTTTGTCTTTAGGAGTGTAGTGCCTGTATTCATTTAATGAGACAATCACTACTGCCTTTTTACAAAATAGCATATTTATTGAAAACATAAGGATTTAGTGCCTTAAGCAAATTTTGTGATTTTTAAAGTATATTTAAAACTGCTTTTCTGCTCTAGTACCACTTAGTGCAAATGACTATTTCTATGTACAACTGATGCTTGTCCTTATTTTAATAAATTTCTCAAAATAAAGGCTGAGACTTTTCTGCTACTAATATGGGGTACAGATTGCCCAACATGGCTAGTGAGGGCTTTATGACTTTGGGTAACTGGAGAGGGACAGCAGCAGCATCTATCTTCAAGACTGTAATTAAGAGGCTGTTTGCACTTGTTCATGGCATATTCCTGTCATTTTTAAAACTGTGAATGACACATGGTCTCACCCAAGCACGAGTGTTATTTTTCAGAGGTGACTAGGTTGCTGGGTGAGTGTGTGAAGGGTGAAGGGGGTGGCTCAGCCCAGGATTTCACTGGACAAGGATGTGCTTCTTCCCACCCCCAATTTAAGGAGATGAAGGCACCTAACTTGCTCTCATTTTCCCAAGGGAGCAGATCCTATTCTCAAAGTGCTCCCCAGGAATTTCACCTGCAGGCTTGGAAACAAATTTTTCTCAGCAACCTGACACCACCTCAATCCCAGCAGTTGCTAGTTTTGCATGCAGAAAGACAGGCTACCTGTTTCTACCTGTTCTTACAGTGACCTTCAGGCCGTTTTTTTTTTCTTTCAATTTTTTTTATCCTTCCTTGAGGCCCTGCCTATCTTCTGTCCTGAAGGCTTCATGCAAATTTTTGCTACTAGCTCTTACCCCAAATAAAACTGGTATAATAGACAACACGAAAGCTTACTTGCTGGCTACTAGTGCCAATCAGTAGAAGGGCAGGAAATGTGTGTTTAAGTCCATGAAGATAAGTTGTGCTAAAGGAATCTGCCACACTGTACAAGATAGTGGGAAAAGTCCTGGGAAGGCATACACAAATCATTTGGCCAGATAATGGCAGGCCTTATAAATATAGGAACACTTTTATCAGGCCATACAATTTCTTTCTAATCCATCTTCCCTGCAAAAGGAACTAATCTTGGTTACTTATGAACTGCAAATTTTTTTCCTCATCGTCCTCCTTTCTTTTACCTGACTTTTAGGTTTTTCATGGCTCTTCAACATACTCTCCTTATAAGTAATCAGGAAATTAGATGGGCAGACGAGTCAATTGTTCTTATGTCTAAGGGTTTGATGGCACAGTGGTACAGATTTTGGCTGTGAGGTATGAGATAAAGGTTTCCATTATTTAAGCATTCCCCATCCCTAATATGCATAAATCATTGAGAATTAATTATATTGAGATGTTAAGAGAGTAACCACTTATAATTGTTCCCCTTAGCATGAATTTAATTATTTGGTGAAGATTATTACTGGGCCACTCATATAGTACATATTCACTAAATGATGAAAATGATATACAAGCAACTCACTATCACACACTCCAAAGGACTGCCTTTTTTTTTTGGCTTATATCACGATTTTATTGAAATTATTACTAAAAATAAGTGGGTCACTGGTTAGAGCTTGAACATCTTAGTTTGGTACAAGAAAAACCTAGATAAAAGAAAACACTTTTCTATGGGGCTAGCAAATGTGGATGCAAGGAAATCTTGATGAACTAAGAAACAAGTCCTTCAAAGGCAGAGGGCCTTGGTAGTTTTTCAGTGGCACCATCTTTTGTAACCAAGGTACTTCCCCGACCCCAGCCCATCACCCTTTCCATAGACCTTCTAATTTGGATTAATTGCAGGAAGGCTAGTCTCAATTGGTAAGAAATCTAAATTATAGAATGTTTAAAAAGTAATGCAGTTTTATTACCTTCAAATACGTAAGTAACAAACTGGTGGGCACAGCTCTTTTAATGTTATAATATGTACTTGAAATTACTGGCATCAATAACTTGCTAAAGTTCTTAAATATAGTTGGTTTACTTTAGAAGTTTAAACCTACCCTCCTCCTCTTTTACTAAAATAATGTTTGTGAAAGTTCTTTATAAACTGTGATGTACAAATTTATGGATAAAAACAAATCTTGATTTATATTTACTCCATATAGCTGCTTTCTACAAAGAGTTCAAAGATGAAGCTCAGCTCAGCAGAGGCTGAATAATGGACAGTACTTTCTGTGTCAACAGAATTGTGTCGACAATTCCAATATTGATCTGACATTTTAAACTATTTAAAAGATTGGCCTCTACAAGTGTATCCACCAAGAACAACCTATATTTATGGAGGAAATTAATTCCATTAACTGCTAAGGAGGTTGTGTCCCCCATTCTATTCCCAAATCATAAAAGGAATTATCTAAACCACCAGATCTTTGTGTATTCAAAGTAAACAACCAAAGAAAAAGCTTATAACTCCAACAGAACCAAGGGTTAGATAAACAAGGTTAAGAAACAGAAGCACCAAATACATGGATAAGTCTATATGACCTTCTCTATTTAATGGCATTTTCATAATTTGTGCCTCTTAAAAAATGTCAATTTACCAAGGCCTACTCCCATGAGTAACTAAGAAAGTTACTCAGTTTAGAAGTCCTGTAGCTGTATGGACAAGTCAGTATTGCTGAGGGCCCTACATCTGTCTATCAAAATGACTACTGTTATCATAGTGTGTTAGTGAAAACTGGGGTGGGAACTTGGAGCATATCTATTCCAACATTTCCATTATTTTACAGAGAAGGAAATAGAGGACCAGAAATGTGAGGTGACCTGCTTAATTACATGATAATCTAGAGTCATATTCACTTCAAAGCTTCCAAACCATTTTCATATAATTCTTAAAACAATCCCAAAGGAACAGAAATAAAGTGGTATACATAGAAACTCCACAGCAGGGACTGAAATCTATAAAGTTGAAAAGGAACTTGCCACATGACCTATATATAATACTTGCATGATTTCTTGAGAAATAGCTGAATATCAGGTCTTAAGCTTCTGTGAGAATGTATAAGGATGTGAAACCCTTCACTCCCACAATAATAAGAACAACCTGAACAAATTAAATGCTTTTCTATGAAGCTAATAAGAAATTCTTGACGTAACAACTTTCGGGGAGAGAAAAAGATCTTCAGAGGTGAGCAGTGAGGCTTTGTTGACTCCTGGTTCTGGATATACCGTATGGAGGAGCAAGCCTGCCCTAGATGGAGAGACTCTGCAGTGATAAGAGTTTAGCCAATTCTCAGACAGTAGGGTACTGGTGGGACAGACTAGAATCTGTAAACAAACCACCTGCAAAAACAAACTGCTAGGCTTGGGCATCTTAGTGTTCTGGAATTTTGCCTGAGAAGATGGCAGTAGAAAAGGAGATGGAAGTGTACATTCTCATGATGACTGTATCCTAGGACGCCCTCCTCAGAACTGAATACAAAGGAGAACCATAAACACCTGAATCTTCAACCCAGACCCCTCCCACTTTAAATACAGACTAGATCAAAAGGCTGTTGCAAGAAGGGATTGGGTTGGGCTAAGCCTGAGAGAACTCAAGTCTAATTAAAGCTGGGGCCCAGACTCTGTACAACTAGACTCTGGGAGAAACAGAAATTATCAGCCCTTCACTCTATCAAAGGAAAGGGTTTGCACTCCCTGGTAATAAAACAAATAAAAAGCTGTTATACCTTAGTCTCCAATGTTCTTTAATACTCCATATCTGGAAAACCTAAAAAAATTACAAGTGAAACAGTATGAGGTGATTCACCTATCAAGAGTTAGGCAAAGTAGCACTTGGTCAAGTGAAGTGGAGTGTAGAGGACAGGACCAAGCAGTCCCTGAAGGCTCCTGCACACTGATGAGCATTTTTGCTTGTGTTTCCAACACGCCCACTTGAGTTAGACTATTGCTCTTTATTCAGCATACACGGATAACTTCATGTGACCACTGGGGGAGGTATAGTAACAGCCATGTATGTCAGCACCAGCCAAAAATAGGCTACTACTATATTTCAGTCATGCTCAAGAATGGCCCTAAAGGTCAGTGAAGTAGAGAAATCTCCCTGTGGAAGAATTTCAAGTGATAAATATTATCCACTTTGCCTGGAAGAGGCAAAGAATATACAGATAGAGAAAGGTGATAAGGAGGTTTGGGGAAAAAGGAATGAGGATTAACTGACAGGAGGAATGGTGCAGAATATGAGAATAGTGTGCCCTGTATGAATTTTCATTAAATGGCCCTCATGGCAGAAGTAGCCCTTTATTGGGGGAAAAAATGCCACTTGTTTCTATCTCAATTTCCTTCTTTTATATATTTTAGTTACATTTTTTCACTTCCTTCTTCCATTACCTATTATTGAACAGAATGTGCTGCTGGTAGTGACTGAATTTACCATTTAGTTCACAGAACCTACTATGGGATAGGAACCATGAGGAGCAATGGACACCACTCCAAGATCCTAGACTTGGAGCTGGAAGCAGCTGGAAGACTTTGTGTTATCTCACTTTGAGGAGGGGGTGAGTGAGTTTGCTTGCAAATGGACAAGGAACAGCTGCATTATCTTAGAAGGAGCCTTTTCAGAAAGCTTGTATAGGAAAAGGAAATGTTTGGATGTTATATAGACAAAAGGGGGTAGACTATAAATGGCCAATTTCCTCTGGACAAATTACCTCTCTTCTTTTGTATTTAGTCTTGATGAGTTGGTAAATCCAGATACTTGCTTTCAAACCACTGAATTCAAAGGAGTTCCTGGAGGGTCCACCTCTCAAAGCCCCAGGAATGCCAAGGGTGGTTTCTTATCTGGATTTGCACACTCATTTCCAGGAGTTTGAATCTTGAATGGAGCAGTTTAAAGATAAACAGTTATAGTTCATTTTTTCTAGTGGACGAATAAAAGCTAATCCTGTTGCAAATTTCTGGAGCTTTCTAAGTTTATATTCCAAGTTCTGTTCTTGAACTTACCTTTGATCTAGTGAGCTCCCCCATATCCTTCAAATAAATTCTCTTTTTTGCTTAGTTTAGCCAGTATTGATTGCTCGCAACATAACCCTAACTGAGATCAAGTCTATGACTATAGCCCAGTAGATGACCCATCTCCCTTTGGCATGTCTGCAAAGGACTTTATTTCACTGGGTGATATAGCCATGCCTTATTTGAGTATCTTTGTCATTCTTGTAATTTCTGAAAGCTATGCATCTTTAGAAGTGTGGCATGCACCACTCTGTTCTATTCTCAGTTCCAAGTTTGGTATGTCAATAATTACTTCAGTATGTTTTGGCTCTAGTTTTAAAACTGAGCTGCCATGGTTCACAAACCTGTGTCCTTGATGCATTCTACACCCAGCATTAACATTCACTGGAACTATATTATCCAAAGCATAAAAGCCAATATATAAAAGAGATCTTAAGCAAGTTTATAACTGTAAATATTAGACAATCACAAAAATATACATCCTAGTTTTTTCTAATGAGACCCATATGGGTTGTTAGTATTAATAGTGAAAATTTTACACTAGTGTTATTGAAGATATTTTCTGTTTTTACTTACATTGCTAAATGGTTTCTTTTAGTCTGGACCTCATTTACATGCCAATCATACTTTAGTCAGTTCTGTTAGGAGATCATATTTAATAAGGTTCATGGTCTCCTCAATATGATTTCATGAACAAGATGACATGGAAAGAATTTTTTCCTATACATGTTAACTTATGAAAAGGTTAGGTAACTCTGGCTTTAATGACTGAGAATCTACCACAAATTTAATGATAAAGGCGCTCTAAAGATTTCTGTCAGCTCTAAATGGAATTCTTCTGTAACTTTAGCTAAGCCATGTAGTCGGAGCTGGAGTTTTAGTCATGCAGGAAATACATCAGCATTATTAGAATTCTATTGAGTATTCTCAATTTAAGAGAAGCTAAAAAGAGTATTATAAAATATACATCATCCAATTTATTTTCTTTATGCAGAAGGAAGCTGTAACATTTCTCCAAAATCAACACAAGTCCAGTAAAAAAAATTCCTACCAATGAGATGCTAATTTTATATAGGCACACTGAGGCTTGAGACATCTTCATCTACCACCAAAGCTATAAGTCATAGCTACTAAATAATGTCAAGTTATTATAGAATATTTAGATTACCTCACCCCAGCTTTTGAGAACGTGGTAAGTTCTGGGACTAGCTGCAGGGAAGGGCTTGGAAATGAAATAGAAAGAAGACATAGTAAAAGAGATATTGAGTTGATTCAAATACTGAGTTATTAAACTCTATAAAAAAGCATGATAATAATTTGAAACATACCAGACTTATCAGAAGTCTTCCCAACAATAAGGCTTTTGGAGAAACTTCACAAGTGATCTTTTCAATCTCAATCCCTAGAGTGTAAGACTAGAGATTATAGAAATGGTTTAAAAATAAAGAATGCTCAAAAATTGAGCCTGGTCAACATGTTATATACATCAGTGTGTAAAAGTAATAATAGTATTAATAATGATATGGAGCAGTTTACCATGTGCCAGGCATTATGCTGAGGGCCTTCCATGCATTAACTCATTACACAACCCTATAATGTAGGTGCCACTATTGGCCCATTTTAGAGATGAAAAACTGAGGGCTCAAAGAAGTTAGTTAGATAACTACTCCAAAGACACATGGTTAATAAATGGGGAACTTGGATTTAAACCTAGGTAGTCTGACTCTTGATCCAGTATTCTTAACTGCTACCCCAAATGAAACCTTAGAACGTAGATTCCAACTACATATGTGAAATGTGTGTCTACAGCAGGACAGACTATATAACACTAAAAGTTCTTTAGAATTATATTATAAGATAATAAAGTTTCCTCAATTACTTAAGGCCTTAAGATGGTCAGAGGAGTCATGGATGTTGCTGTAAGCATATTGCTTTAACTTCGTTTGATGATTAAAACCATGGCAAATTTAACAACTACTACTATTGGATATTCTGAATTTAAGAGACACACACACAAAAAGAAACAACATGAGAAGGAGGGAATCATTACCCCTTATTTTGAATCAATGTGCCATTAGATGAAAGTAAATGATTACTGAAATTCATGTTCAACAAAATAATTAGATCCTAAAATGTATATATAAAAGTATGAAAACTACATAGCAAGATAAAAATAGTCCAAGGGCTAGTTTTATAAACCAAAAAAAAAACACCCCTGAAAATCTTAAATAAGTGAAAAAGACCAAGGAGTAAGTAGAGAAAAGTCAATAAAGGGGGACCTCTTTATTATACATGTATAAAATAACAGTATAATAATTATTAAAAATGAAGAAGAAATTTTCTATTTCTGGTATCTTGTATTCTTCATTAACTTTTTCCATCATCTTCACAATTTTTCATAACTTACTCTTTGCTATCCAGAGTGTTCTCCCACAACCTCTACCCCACCATTCACAGTACAACTGAAGAATAAACTACCCAATAATAGACTCTAGTGGGAGACTTATTATCAGAGAAATTAATACAAGAACTCACAAATAAAAATTGGGAGTTTTCAAAGAAAAACAATAAAATAAAAATACATGAAAGCATAATTTAATCTTGCTAATGATTAAGAAGGCACCTCAAGATTATATTGTGCCATCTTCCTCATACTGCATATTTCAGTTCCAATAATAGAATTCTGATTACTGGAATTTTCAACAAAATATGTTTCTTATGTAGTTCACAAAGGTTCAAAGATACAGATACAATATGGAAATTTTAATGTGTATATTTGTATTTAACTTGGGCACAAATTTTAAATTAAAAGTTATAAAATGAGTATTTTTAGCACATTTAGTAGCAGCTACTTGTTTTAAATTATCATTTCATTTGTGATGACCATAATTAAAGAAAGTATAACTTTAAAATAACATTTTTAAAAAACATGGTTACAACAGAACTGTTATATTAAATGAAGAAAGTCAGGACAGTCATGTACATATCTTCAATAGCACTGAGGTTTCTCAAGCCCATTCTTTTAGTTTTAAATCCACCTTCATAAGTCAATTTAAAATTTTAAAAATGTCTTTACTCAGGGTGTTTGCAGAGAGAGGTGAAATCAGCATTGATCACTTGATTGGCTGACAGCCATTCAATGCTGATCATTGAACAAGTATTTTAATATTCTGACAACCATAATAATTGTCAGTTACTCCAACTACTCAAATAGAGGGAGAGAAAACAGTCAACTTAAAAAAGGCGGAACCAAATGACAACTGAAAAATGGCTGAATCACTGTACCTTTTAGATATACCTTACATCTTAGCTTTGCTATATACTATTTGGTACTTCTGGATTCAGTAGCTGGGGTTAAAAAAAAGTTTCTGTATTCAAACATATCTACAGAATGTCATTATAAAATGTGTGAATATATACATTTAATACACACACACACTTGTACATTTGGAAATCAACACTTAACCACATCCCCGTTTCTCATCCCAGTGAATCATTTACTACTTTAAGACCAGCTTCAGACACTATAAGGCTGCAACAACATATGGCTAAAGAGGTCAAACACAAGTACTCACACTCAGGCTGGATTAAATTGTTTCTCCTCATGATTTTTCACAAGTAGTAATACCATTTATATAACAACTATATCTCAATAACTTAGAATTCAAAATATAAAACCAGTGTCATAAACATTTAACTCCCTCACTACTTAAGGAGCGCTCCTCCTTCCATTCTATTTCCACTAACTGATAAGCAGGGACACTGAACTAGGTCACATTTGAACTGTACAAATGATCTTTACTCTTAATCTAGACAAACATGTGTTAAAACATTCTGAAATGCTGCATCCTTTGATTTCTTCATCTTTTCAATTGCCCGATGTAGGTCCTGCTGTTGCACAGGTCGAATTTCATCTTCGTCATGGCTAAAATGTAAAAAGCACCAAATATTCAAATAACTTTAGAATATATCTTCATAAATGATATTTTGCCAAAATTTAAAATACACGTAAAAAATTATTTTTCAACTGTATAGAAAGGTAGAAGAATGATGTCTCTTTCTAATCCCCAAAGACAATCACAATTAACAGCTTCATGTAAATTCTTCTAAAAATTATCTATGCATCCACAAGTCACAAGAAAATTTTAAAAAGCATCAACCGCCAACAGATAGAAAGCTAAATGGCTGGCAATAAACATTATAGCTATGGTAACCAAAATCAAATACTACACATCAAGAATAAAGTACAGAATATTAACATAAGGTGAAAATGTTATACAGAGGGTGTCAGTTTATTCATATAGGAATATATTCCAATCAAGAAATCAAGTTATTCCCATGAAAACCAGAGTTAAAGAGTAACATAACTAGGTATAAATTCATGTATGTGCTTATTAGCTTTAGATGAATTGAAAAAAAATTATTAGCTATTACTTTTCATTATTAATGTAATTTACTCTGGCAAAACTTATTTATAGGTTGGTTATCTCTCCTTTAACTCTCATCTACAAGAATAAAAACCTTTAGAAGGTAGCTTCCTGGCTACCGCTATCAAAAATATTCTCAATTTGCTAGAATTGCCAGGTTAATCTGGCAACAAATAAATGGAGTGAACCTCTCTGTGATGTAGCTCAAGGGAACATGAATAATGGGTCCAGAAGCAGAACATACACAGCTACTGGTTGACAGGGCAGCTTTCGCTCAAATCTTTCTATAACTAATAAAGAAACTTTGGTGAAGTCTGCTACAACAGCACACACATGAAAGCCTCAGGAGGCTGAGGAGGGGCAAACGAAAAACAGAGGGGCACAGAGAACCTATTCAAGAGAACTCCAAAACGAACACTGATTTGCTAAGAGTCACAGGAATTCTTTGTTAGAAGGATGATATTCTGAAAAGCAGTATAGAAATCCAGGAAAACTGGCCTTTGGGAAACTTCCTTAAAAGATACGGTTCATTAGGACTCAATTATTCAAGTTCACTGTTACTGTTGTAGGAATAAGGTTGGTATAAAATTGGTTTCTCAAGCTCACCATAATTTGAAATTGGTTTCGCGTGAAGTCTACTGTAGTAACCAAATGGACTGTTGTTTAGTAAATACACTGTTCTCAACCAGCTGAATTCTGGTACTCAGCACGCCCCCATTCCAAATTTACATGTGAAATTTCTGGAAGACAAGGCACTCATTTCCATAGGAAATAAAACCTAGGCCACAGAAGCAATCCAAGGTGCTAGAGAATACTGTGTTCCTACTGGAAACCTGGGGCAAGCCAAGGTTTCTGTGACCAATTCCACTGTCAGTAGAAATTCAGCTTTTATTTCTTCTTCATTATACATACCTCCCTGACCACCCCACTCCCCCACTTTATTTTCAAAACTCCCTTTTAGTAAAATGGCAATAAATGAATTAAGATGAGGAGGTTGCTAACTCAAATTTACCTTTTACTCCAATAAGGAGGGTTGCTTTGAAAAGCAAAATAAGAGAAAACTAACCTAAAAGTTCTAAATGGTTTTGAAGAATATTAGAGATCAATTCTAAAAACACATACCTTTCTTCTGATGTAGAATTAACATATTCTCTGACACAGAGGAGTGCAGCATCTCGACACATCTCTTTTAGGTCACTTCCTGAAAACCCGTCAGTTTCCTGGGCAACTTCTAACAGGTCCACATGCCTGTCCACCTTAAACAAATATAAAACACACTTATAAAACCAATATAAAATATACTGCAAAGGCTATTTCCAAACACTCTTATAAGATAAGATAGAAAGTTTAGCATGTTAAAACAGAATGGGAAGAGAAATTTTAAAGGCATGTTCAGTTCCTGGTTTTGTTTTTTTTGCCATAAAAGCTTAGAAATTTGAAACCTAATTTTCACTGTTTGTCATTATGACAGGAACAGGATTAAGTCTCACTAGATATACCATGGGCATTCAAACACAGTTGGATTCACTTTGCTACCTCTCAGAAAGTAGGTTGAAACTTTTATCATATTCAACATACTTTGTGAACAGCCTGCATCATTAAGTCCTGAGTTCACTACAAAAAACATACTCCACTGAAATATTCTAACATTCATTTTAACTCTAATGCTTTGGTATTCTACTACCTCAACATTAATTCAGCACATACAGTTTTGTTCCCCAACCTAAGCATATAGTCAAGACAATTAAGTGATCATCCTAGCCACATGGCAAACTTGGGATAAAATAATCATCATACTAAACTTATTTGTAGATTAGGAAGAGAAAATGAACAAGAAAATTATATACTTATAACTACTATCTATTAAATGGTTCCTATGTGCTGGTTAGTGTCTTGAGCACTCTGCATGTAATAATATTTAATCTTATCAGGTAAGTATTATCATTTTCATTTTCAGATTTTTTAAAAAGTGACTAAAGAGTCAATGACAATGAAATTCAATACATGATCCTGGATCGGTTCTAATAATGGAGGAAAAAAGACATTATTAGGACATATGAGAACAATGGAATATAGACTATAAGCTTTAAGGTTAAATTTCTTGAACTTTATAACTTTATAGAAAGTGGTGACGTAACTGAATATCCTTGTTCTTAGGAAATGTACATAGAAGTATTAAGTGATTACAGAACTTGATCTATTCAGCCTACTCTCAAATGTTTAGGAAATAGATAAATTAATGGATGGATGGATGGATGGATAGAATGATTATGGCAAATGTGGCAAAATGTTAAAAGTTTGTGATCAATGTATCTGTATGGGGGTTAAGTTGGAGTTCTCTGTATGGGTTTTGTACTATTTTAACAAATGTCCAGTAAATTTGAAATTATTTTTTTAAAGAAACTTAAAAAAAAAA
>JAQZBX010036368.1:0-24213 GCA_029593785.1 Cabassous unicinctus
AAAAAAAAGGTATAAGAACTATATTAGAACTTTATAGTCAATAGCAATTGAAATAACAGGTCATGTATTTTTTCTATTGCATTTTAGGTTCTGAATCTCTTCCTGGCCTTGCTTTTGAGTTCATTTAGTTCTGACAATCTTGCTGCCACTGATGATGATAATGAAATGAACAATCTCCAGATTGCTGTGGGAAGGATGCAGAAAGGAATTGATTATGTTAAAAGAAAAATACGTGAATTTATTCAGAAAGCCTTTGTTAGAAAGCAGAAAGCTTTAGATGAAATTAAACCTCTTGAAGATCTAAATAACAAAAAAGACAGCTGTATTTCCAACCATACCACTGTAGAAATAGGCAAAGACCTCAA
The DNA here is from genome assembly GCA_029593785.1 of Cabassous unicinctus. Taxonomy (NCBI): domain Eukaryota; kingdom Metazoa; phylum Chordata; class Mammalia; order Cingulata; family Chlamyphoridae; genus Cabassous; species Cabassous unicinctus. Next base: position 366 of record JAQZBX010036368.1, read on the forward strand.
TTATCTCAAAGATGGAAATGGAACTACCAGTGGCATAGGCAGCAGTGTAGAAAAATATGTCGTGGATGAAAGTGATTACATGTCATTTATAAACAACCCCAGCCTCACTGTGACTGTACCAATTGCTGTGGGAGAATCTGACTTTGAAAATTTAAATACGGAAGAATTCAGCAGTGAGTCAGATATGGAAGAAAGCAAAGAGGTAGGAATTTTAAAATAATATGATATATTAGTATTACATATTTCTGTTACTTTAAAATGATCAGATTATTTTTAAATTGTATGTTCTCTTTCTGTAAGAAAATAGGAAATATCTATTGATATATTTCCCATGGCAAAATTGATGATAGATATGATAGATTAAAATATAGATATACAAATGATATGCTGATTCATTTTTTTAAATATTCATAATTTTGAACTCAATAATATTAATATGCAGGCTAATATGAACTTTTCTTTTTAAGTATTTAAAAATAATATTAGATTTGTGAAAATGCATCAGTTTATTCACTTTCTTCCTTATAATTCTCCCACACTGGTAGTTTTTGTAAGAAAAAGAAAATTGCTTCATGGGAGGCTAGTTCTACCTCTCAGCTTGTTACAGTCTTGACTTTTATGAAATAATTCATAAAAGGTGATCTTAGTTTACACAGGCATATTTATTCACAGAAAATCTGATTGGGATCTTGGCTTGATATTACATATAGTTTTATGCTTTCTGAATTAATGTTTTTAAGGAAAAGAAAGTATTGAAGAGGAATCACCTTGAAAAATATTTTTAACCTTACTATTGGTACATACACTTACCTGTGCATGCTGTTTAAACCAACAAAAACCTTAGTATATTATAGTATGTAAGATTTTGAATTTACCAGTTGTAGTACAAGTCTTGGTAATTTATTCTTTGATTTACAGGAGGAGTATGAATATATGAGTGATTTTGCTTTGGGTGCATTTACAGGTTAATAAGTACAGAGTTGGGTATATGGAAAAGAAGGAATTTAAAACTTAATATTTAGTTTTTACCTGTACAAAAATGAAGCCGGGAGTTCCAGTGATCAAAGTTTCACAAAAATAACAATCATAAACAAAGATTCACCCTTTCCCTCCACTTGAATTGATTGGCAGGGAAGATAAAGGTCTCTATTACTGCTTTCATTAAAAAAAAAAAAAATAGATGATTTAGGGAATTTAGGAAAGTGAAGGATAAAATTTAAGTACCATGACAAAGTCAAGATAACATGATTAGGGACCATTTGACAAAATTATAAGGAAAAATATATTTCTAAGAAGAAAACTTTATTTCAGTCAGTATTCCTATGTTTATTCCATAATATGAGAAAAAATATGCTATTTTCCATTCTTTCTGACTTATAAGGTCGGTAGTATTGCTAATTCAGTGTTTGATTAGGTAGAAGTAGATGTTAAGCATGATATTCGGTGAAACTTTAAATATAGATGAAAATATAAATTAAGATATGAATAATAGGGTCATAGCTACTTGTTTCACAAAATTAGTTTCACAAAATAACTGATGAAATTCAACGGGAAAATAATAAAACCTTATAGGTTGGGACAAAGAACTACTGAAATTAACTGAAAAATTTTTGCTAACTAGACTGTTATTTTCAAATGGAATATCTCAAGGCCTGGTTAATAAAGTGTTGTATGGACATAGTTGGTTGGACTATGCTGACAGGGGAGCCTAATTTCTGCTGTTGTATATTACTAGAAGCTGAAGTCAGCCTTTAAAATATAGAATTGAGTCATTAGAATTTAAATGTATATTCCCCTTTGATTATTTTGACATTATCTTTAAGAGTGGATTTTTTCCCTTATAGTAAGGAAAGTCTGTTTTCATTTTTTTGTATTTTTAGTTTTAGAGTGTCATACAAACTAAGGGTGAATTATGAAAAACCAAATGCTGGAACCATCAGTTTAATGTTGAGCACATTTTGAGATGTAGTTAACTTGATAAACAATCTTTTTAATTTTCTGAAACATTGAAGTCTAAGTAAGAATATGTGTAAGTTTTAATATTTTGGTTTTTTACATGGTTGCTCTTATCTAGAAAAAAAAAAAAAAAAAGAATTGAGACAATAATCCAAGAATTTGAAACATTCCTACCTTAAATATCTTTTTTAGCATTCACTCTTCTGGTCATTTTTGTCTGATCATATTCTTAATTGGTCGAATGGAATAGGGCTGTTAAATATCACATATAGAGAAGTTAGAAATGACATGAGACTTGCTGCAACACCTTTCTAAATGATGTTTAAAAATTCAAGGAAGAAAATGAGATAATTTTTCACTTTTGGAAGGCCTAAATGCTTTTTTATAGGGCAGTTAACTGAATGGACCGTGAGGTTGTTTAGGTGTTTGAACTCAATTCTTTGTGTCTTTGCCAAAATTGAAAGATTCTTTGATAGCTTTTTGTAGATTTTCCAGAGTGCATCATTTATACTTCAACTCTTATCATGTATACTTCAACTCTTATTATGTTACTTTTGACTATATTTAATGTAATTCCTTTAAGACTTTGTGATTTTGAATGACTGACTTTTTAAAGAGTTTTTATAATGTTGAAGCCATGCTTGAATGATTATTTTTCAGAGTGAAATTTAATAGTGCAATATGGTGTCCTTCACTGCTTACCGTTTTACTTCTCACAGGGGTAAAATCCAGTTGGAGCCATCAAGAATGCAACTCTGGTGTTTTTTAACCAGCCAGAGGCTCGTGCCACTACTTTTGCCCAGGTTACCCAAGCAAGTTATACAAATATAACTATAATCCGTTTCTAAATAAAATTTGACTGGCCTGCATGTTACTCAGCTATGTCCCTTGCCCATCCATTGGCAGTAAAATAGAAACATGCGCAGCTGCTCTTATGCTGAGTCATATAAAGCATGGTCAGGCAAGTCTGACAACCCTAACTTTTTTTTTTTTTTAATTACTTAGCTGCTAATTTTCTTACATAGATTTTAATAGAAGTTATAGTCAATGGAAAAAATGCATGCCGTTATAGATTATTTAATTTCCATTTAGTTTACAGAGTTTTAACATGCTAAGGGCCTAAAGGAGAAATATAGATGCTCTTTGAAAAACTCTTACAGAAAAGCTTTTTCTCCCCCACCTTATTTTTTTCATAAATATATATTCCCAATGAATGGAATGTGGTGGTAATTTTTTTTGTTTATTGTCATATTAAGTTTTCTGAAGGGTAATCTGCAAATTGAAGCAATCCCTTATTCATAAACAAACTTCCTAAAGAATGTTTTAATGTGATAATAATGTAAATGAGTTGGAATGTTTATATTTGGGTTGCTAGCATGATGGGTACAATTTCTATCTGCTTCATTTTAGGAAAAATAGCATAGCTTTATTTAGCAATCAACCAAAAGTATTTTGCATTTAGAATAGGATTCCCTTAGAGATTCTATTGATATGTACCCCAAAATTCCTGAGACTGGAAGAAAAGGAAATAAATGTCTTTTGTACACACACACACAAAAAGTGAAAGATAGACTTATAGATGATAAGTTCATTCTAAAAAGAGATCCAGATTCCACCGTATTCATCCTATGAACCTCTCCCCTTTCTTCTCTCCTCTATTTCGTTTCATCCAGACCTGCTGGGAAACTTTCTCCTGAAAAATATTATTTAAATATATCATACACTGCAAACTCTCATATAGGAAAAGAATCATTGTGAGCACTTGCTCCTTTAGTGGTTTTAAAATGAACGGACCTGCCTTACTATGTCACTACAGCATTGAATGTAACACTGTTCTGTGGGCTTCCATTTGGTGGACAATTAATGTCCTAATGTTGAAATCATAGTTTTGTGTACAAACATGTTAACCAAATTACTCAATCCAAAGTAATTATTTTTTAATAAATGTTAATTTATTAAACTGTCATTTAATGCAGTTTCTTCTTCATCTGTTATTAAAAATATTAGAAAAAAACCCTTCATATAAGCATATTTGGCTATTTGGAAGAAGCAGTGATCAAGCCATTCCTGGACCATCCTTTTATACATTGGAACAAAATAATCAATCACTGGTGCTCTGAATTCATGAAAGATAATGTTTTATATATTGGGGGAATGGTATTATATAAAATGGCATCCAAGGTAAATAACTGTTCACACATAAATATACATACACATTTACACAGGAGCTAGAGGTAATTATTTTTCCTAAGTATGAATTAATTTTTCAGAAATGCATTCAATTTTGGCTCTTCAAGATAATGGCTCTTTTCTCCAGCTTCTTGGAAAGAGGCAAGGTTACTTTATTCTCTGAACATTCCATCCTCTAAGTTCCTGCATAGAAAGGTTTATGAAAGAAAGTGACAATTAGGCATATTATCTAACAATGCAACTAGGATATTTAGCAGGAGTAAATGTGATGGAACACAAATGAAGCCAACAACCAGTTCAAAATTATTTTCTAAGTTCTCAACCCTCACATTATTAGTTTCCAATTTCCCTGATTACATCTCTGATCCTGCCTCAGGAAACATTGTCCACTCCCTGAAAGAAGATACTAAGTTCCAAAGCAGGGGAATGAGACAGACAAAGATGTGTAGGGATGGTTTGAATAAGCAAAGTGGGATGGGTCCAATAGGAAGCCATTTGTATTAGGGGTCTCCAGAGAATCAGAACCAATAAGGGTATATATATATATTGAGATTTATTACAGGAATTTTGTGGCGATTGGCAAGTCCAAATTCTGTAAGATAAGACAAGCCACAAGTTGGGAACTTGATGAAAGTGACAGTGAATTCCCCCGGAGAAGCTGTTTGTCTGAAGTAGAGATAGAAATTCTCTTTCTGACTGCTGAAATCCTCAGTTCTCCTTTTAACACTTCCAACAGATTGGATGAGGAGACTCCTCTCATTGCTGAAGACAGCCTCTTTTGTTGATTGTAGATGTAATCAGCCATAGACGCAATCAACTGACTAATGATTTAGATCCATCTCCACACAGTAACAATCAGTCCAGTGATTGCCTGACCAAACAGCTGAGCCAAGTTGACACATGAAATTAACCATCACACCATCTGTATTAGTCTGCCAGAGGGGTGCTGATGCAAAGCACCAGAAATCTGTTGGCTTTTATAACAGGTATTTATTTGGGGTAAAAGCTTACAGTTACAAGGCCCTAAATAGTCCAACTCAAGGTTGCTTTCTCACCAAAGTCAGTTGCCACATGTTGAAGCAAGATGGTTGCTCATCTCTGCCTGGTCTCTCCTTCCTGGGCTTCCTCTTCTTCTTGAGGCTCTGCGTGCCAGCTTCTTCCCAATCTCAGCTATAGGCTGGCATAGGGCTTGTCACTCAGGACTTCCTCTCTCTCTCGGCATAGGGCTCAGATTTTCCCAGGCTTTCTATATCAGCTGCAAACTATCAGGTGAATGGCTCATCTCTCCATGGGGCCCCAGGATCAAAAATGAAAGAACTCTCTTTATTCCCACTTCTTGAGTGAGTGTCCATCTATATCAGCCCACCAAGGGGGCAGGTACTCAACCTGAGTTACGCCTTACTGATGTGGTCTTATCAAAGTCCTAATCTTAATAGGTAATTTAATCAAAGACATCTCAGCTGAATCTAATACAATCAAAGTGTATCACATCTAGAGGAATAGATTAGTTTACAACATAATCTTTCTCTTTTGGGGGATTCACAAAAATAATCTCAAACTGTCACACCATCTATGATTTTTATCCTGGATAATTTGTGGTTCTCATGGGAAAGTTTTCCAGTGGGATATTGATTAATGGAGAAAAGGGCTCTAAGTATTCCAATGGAAGAACAAAATGGGCCAAACATGTGTCTTTGTGACACTGGTAATCTGCTGAGGATTAGGCCAGTATGACTTAATGTTTCCTTTTGTCATCCACAGAAAGATATATGGTTTAGAAAATTTTATAATTAGCCATTATAAAGGCTAAAATGATTTTCTAGTTGATGTATTATATTGACAATGGTACTTTTGATTTTGCCATCTTCCTTATTAAGAAAGCACCTACAGTTCCTTTCTAGTATTACTGTGGCACTTTGGTCTTAAAGCCTATTCCAAAGAAAGGAAGAACATCACTTTCATTGTTTCCAGTGTTAGAATTTTTCATGTAAAGTGACCTAGCACTTCATAAGCACAGATTAATAATAGGATCCATGTGGAACAAAGAATTGGCATTCTTGGAGACCAAAATAGTTAGATGTAGAATGTTTTATTTGGTCTATTTTGAAGTTACTACATTTTTATCCCAATTTGTTTTAGACTATACCTCTTTTATCCCAGGTTATATACAATCCTTACAAATTACATTTTCTTAAAATGTATCTCAACTTCATAATGGGAAACAAGTGTGCCTATAAAAAGTATGGAAACAAATATTAGGAAATTATTTATCTCTCTTTTTTTTCTGTTGTGATTATTTTTAGAAACACATTTATTTTCTGAAAGAAGGGCTATTCTTTTACACGTTGATGTTTAATAGTAATTTATCAGTGATGTAGAAAGTTAAGGTAAAAATATAGTGTTTAAAAATCCCAAATGAAATATTTTATGCCTTGATGCTTGTTTATTAGATGGTTAAGCAAAATATGATTCTGCTCTGCTTAACTCATTAACTATAATTATCCAGCATTTCAGAAGAATACCAGCATATTTTCAATGGGAGGACCCTTGTAATATGAGGTTTCCACCAAAAAAAAAAAAAATGTTCAACTAATATTTCTACCTGGAGGTAAATAAATACCAATGCTGTTCATAGCCAATAACAACTGGCCATTCTTATTTGGTCTCTTTAGTTTCCTGACATTGGGGCACATCCATATTTTGTTAAAGTTTAACTTGGCAAGGGATGCTTTAACAATATTATTCAGTCAATTTGTTTCCTGGTAAATAAGTACATGTAATAGGAGCCTAGACATCCAAATTTTACTAAAGGGAAGTTTAGAGCTTGTCAAATTGGTTCTATTTCTAAATTATTTGACATTTTGGTCTCTTACTCATGTGGCATTTTACAGTGAATGATTCCTAGATTAGAGCATTTGCAAGTATCTTTTATTTGAGAATTCTTCTTTAAGTAAATTAGTATAAATAGTTCCATATAATGATGTATATTAGGCAGTTCTAATTGGTGAATTTGCCCTGCAGTTGGGATTGATTGTAATTATGACTATATCTGAAGCTGAAGGTGTTTATATTGTTAATTTGATTCATTTGATTTTTTATGGGCCCTTCACACATTTTAACATTTTTAGTCAACGTTATTTTATAATGCTATGTTATTTGCCTCTTATGTGATTTTAGAAAGTGGAATTGATTTTACCAGGAAAGTCTTTATATTCTTGCCTAGGTCTCAGGATTATTATTAAAAGTAAGCTTTTTTTGCTCATGAACTATCTCAATGTGTATTTAGCTCTACCCTACATTAATATTTATAAGCATTATTAATATAACTTGAACTAATACTGAAGCTCACGATCATGAAACATGGAGATCAACAATATCATAAGCACTATCTTAAACCTACAATGTTGAACCACTCTATTAAATGCTTTACAATTGGTAAAGATTGGGTTTGCTTCTGAATCATCAAAGAAATTCTCTAGAGAATCCTGACAGAATGTGGTACAGAAAACCTAGAGTCTAGCTACTGACTCACTATTACTTTTGACAAAATGCTTCTCTAAAGTAGACTGTATTGGTAGATGTTTGAGGATTAATTTGCAGCTTAACTTCTTTATTTGTAACCAAGTCCCTGCAGTGTAATATTCAAGTAATACCTTGAGGGCTGGTATATCCTGTGCTTTTCTACTTCATGGGGAAGAATGAAGCAGAATTAAATTGCTTCTCCTTAAAGAGGTCCCATTTCCACTGAGCCTATAGATTCCTATACATAGGATGGAAGGAGGGAAAACACTGTCAAAATTATTCAGTAATAGTTGTCCTGTCTCTAAAGTTAAACTACAGTTTACTTCATAGACTCATATGAGATCCAAATAATTAGTAGCCTGGTTTTGAAGCAGCACACTCCTGATTTTAAGAGTTGTTGGTTATTGCTTATATAGCTCAGAATCTTGAAGGATTTGTGTTACTCTGCTCCTAAGAGAGAATATTGTTTGTGTTCCCTTGAATGTAGCAGATAACAGGTATTAGAAGTAGCTAATGATGAAATTGAAGAATCCATGCATTGGTCATCCATTCATTTATTCAATACACATTTTTTTTAAGAAAATGGCTGTGCACTTTATTCTACTAACATAGCTCTTCCGTTGCTCTGCCACGAGGGTTACAATCAGCTCTTTTATAAGCAGGGAAAGGGGAAGTGCATTAAGGCTTAGGTGTCGATACATGATTGGGTAATTTGAGTTGCTAGGCGTGGTAGAGATGGTGACTATTCGCGCGCACGCGAACATTGTTCAATACACATTATTAAACACAAACGTTGGTGATAGATGCTAGGAATATATGATCTTTGCTTCAAAAAGTTAAGTCTAGTGAGATACATCTTCTAGATAAACAAAACACTTTTATGTTACATTTTTGAAAAAGAAATAGCCTGACTTTTAAATGGATATTTGGCTCCAAGAAAAAGGTATCTGTTAATTCCATATTAATACTAAGACATTGTACTAAGTAAAAGTCAACAATGTTCATTTTCCTATTTTTAATATGATTTAAATAAGAGAAAATACAGGAATGCCTTTCATAATTAGTGTTTCCAGGGATAAGACTTAAAAAACAATTAAAAAAAAAACACTATGTGATTCTTTCTCATTTTTAGCCAAGCATGACAAATTCTAGTGACATTCTCTAATTTTAACCTTGGGTCAAACCAGTCGGTGACTTGTGTTACTCTGTGTTACATTTGAAAAATCCATTAAAAACAAACTATTTGCCTATTCATTCATTCAATATTTAATGTTACATGAAAACATGTTGGGAATTTAGAGTCTGTTCCTAGTATTGAACTATGTTATATTATTCATAGAGCCCAGAATTCACAGTCTCTGCCTCCAGAGAATTTATAAGCATATTAGGGAGACCAGAATTCATATGACTGAAACAATTTGACCACACAAACCCATACTTTATTGAAGGTCAAAATTGTGATAAGAATTACGAACAGCCTGAAGTATATATTGTGGGGTGAAGATAGGACGGGAAAATTAGAAGTTCAGACTTTTTGCAGAAGTTTTGTGAAAGAAAGGAAGGTTGATTTTTGCAAAAGATTGACAGTGAAGAAGGAAACGATGATAGTGACTCAGGTCTTCTCAAATTCATTCAAAGTCTTAGCAATCCAACTACTTGGCTGTAGGAGTCATAGTTGCTGTTACAGGGATCATCTGCGACCTTCTGAATATTTTGAACCAAGAGTCTCTGGAATATATTGCTTGGTGACTTCTTCCAATCACTGTCAAGGGCTGGCCTTCATTCTGTTATCAAGTACTTTATTTTTTCATTCATTTTAAAAATAATATTTATTGAGTACCTCCAATGTACCTAGCACTGATCTAGGCTCAAAACAGTCATTTTCCAATGCCAGCCTCAGCATGTGGAGCACCCTGTATATGGAGCCTCATTTTCCCCACTCTCAGTTTCCTCCATTCTGTATTTGCAGTGGGATCCTTTTTCCTAAAAGTTATGTTTTTCATTTCTTCTTGTGGGGTGTCTGTAGTTCATCAGAGTTGACTAAGCTTCAGTTTTTCTGATGATCTATGTCATGTTTGAACATCCTACAAATGAGAAGGTCAGTATTTTCAGGTCCCTACCATGTAAAAGCATCATGTGAATTTGATGGATGGGAATGATAGGAAATTTTAGTCATTTCTTAATCAATTGTATGGAAATAAAATAGAGCTATACTTATCTAAGAAAGTCTAACCCAAAGACAAAGAACAGGAAATTAGAAAATGTCTGAAAAATTAGAACATTTGTAGTAAATCTTCTTTGATATTTCATCTTAGAACAAAATATAGAAAAATTTTGAAGACAATATTATGATTATCTGTCTAGGATTGTAATATATCTGATGAATAGAAAAATAAATCAACAACCCTCAAGCACCTCATAATATATAGTCTTTGATTTAACAATTTTGGACATATTAAAAAGTAATCCTAAAACTGGTTCGAAGAAGGCAGAAGTATCTAATATTGATACTTCCATTACTTGTGTTGTAAATTATACAAGGCAAAAGCATTTTCAGTCTCATGAATATTATATATAAATATTTTTACTTTGTCAGCACCACTATGCCAAGTAAACATTTTATGTGAAGAAAATCATTTCCATAAAATAGACCAGCTTCCTAGAGAAAATTCATATAACCCCTAGCAACTACAAGTAGAATGTTTCCAGTACTGACTATGGCATCCATTTTATAGTTGAACATACTTTAATGTGCATTTTAATCATATGCTTACCTCATCCTCTTTATAAAGTAGCTCCTAACAGCTCACCCATTTCCTAATGTTATGCATCAATGGTAATAACATTGTAACAGGTCTGAGAATGCTGTGGCCCAAACTACTCTGATTCCGTGTGGCACTCACACCTGGTCCTGCATCATTCCTGCAGGATTTTAAGACTAGGTTAAAGACTGGGATCCCTTCATTTATCCTTATCCCAAGAATGACCTGGCCTAGCTAAAGTTTGTTACATTTCAAGATTTAAAGCAATTTCTTTCTATTATATTTTTCTTTTGGTGATATTTGATTTAACCTGAAGGAAAACAAAACAACAACCACTAAAGATTCATTTCTGCCTGTACTAACAGGACAGGTAAGAGTGCCAGAGTAACAAGTAGTTTCCAAATGCACAATGAAACAAAAGAGTGCATTGGCCAAAGAGAATGCAAAATATCAGCTCTTGCTATAAAGCTAACAATGTGCTGCTCTTTCCAGAATTAGAAAATTTTAGAAGATTTTTAATAACAACCAGTAGTATACATTTTCATGTCAATGAAAAGTGGATAAATTTAGATTGTTGCTGTTTATGCGCATTTGATCAAATCTTTTCTGCATTTGACATGAAAATACATTTGTGAAGCTTTCGTTGGTTGGGTCACAATTTTAGAATAAAACAAATTATATCATTAACATTTGCAAAATAATTTATAAAAGTAAGACCACAAAGGACTGTATGATTTGTAAGCTTTCTGCAGGATTTTATTTTAGAATCTCTATAAATGGGCTTAAAAAATTATTTCACACAATTTTTTAAAGAAAAAAAAATACTGTGGTATTGTATCTAATCTTGTGACCCCCACCTCTACCAGAGCCGATTAGCATTACATTTTAAGTTATCTTAAATTACAGATCAAGGAAATGCATACCGAGGACTTGGGAGCATGCCTTTTGAATTTTTAGATTTTGGAATAAAGAAAATATTTTAAATGCTTTTCTGTGGGATTGATTTTCAGAAGCTAAATGCAACTAGCTCATCTGAAGGCAGCACAGTTGATATAGGAGCTCCCGCTGAGGGAGAGCAACCTGAGGTTGAACCTGAAGAATCCCTTGAACCTGAAGCCTGTTTTACAGAAGGTGCGTGAAACATTGCATAGATGGTCATTAGCTTCGCTTGTCTTCCCTCCTCTCTTTTCCTAGCGTCTCCTCTCCTCTCCTTTGTCTTCTTCATTCCTTTCTTCTCTTCTCTTTCCTTTTCTTTTTCTCACCTTTATCTATCAAACAACTGTTTATTTGCTTTTTTATATCAAAACAAAGATCATTTTTAAAGAGGTAGATTTAATTTAAGTAATTAGAATTTCTTATTATTGAGGATCCTGTTCAAATTTAAGAAATGCTATCTAATTTTTCTGTGGCTTTCTAGATTACCTAGCTGGAAAGAAAAGCAAATCATGCAGTTCTCTCTTTAGCTATAGGGAAAAAAGTCAAAGAAGTAATTTATCATTTACCATTTTGTCAAATCATAATGTGTATTAATTGATAAATGTACATTTAAAACTGTCCTTGAGTAACAGTTACCTGTATCTGTAAATGTCAAATACTTTTGATTAGTTCTGAATGAGGATAATAGACAATGAAAGGACAAAATATATTATGAGTTGTATAATACATGAAAACATGTTATTGGAGTGATCACAAAGGATTTTCTGAAAATGAAATTACGTAATTTGAGGGCTAGATTTATTGTAACATTAATGCTGCCTATCAAACCACCCCCAAACCTCTTCAAACAATAAAAAACATGTGTTTACTCACAAATTCATGGCCAGCTAGATAGTTTTGCTGATCTTAGCTGGGCTCTATTGCATGTCTGGGGCCTCAGATGGGACAGCTGGGCTGGTGCAGCTCTGTTCAACACGTGTCTCATCCTCCTGCACACTAGTCCAGGCTTTTCTCATGGTGAAGTCAGAGAGCAAGAAAGGAAGCCTAAATGCTAAGGACTTGTTAAGGCTCTACTTGTGTCAAGTTTGCTCCTGTCCTATTCACCAAAGTCACCTGGCCAATCCAGACTCAATATGAGAGGGCTGCTGATGATACAAGGAGGCATTCAAAATTTAGTGCAGTGCCACAGGGTATGAAATTATTTTCACTTCTTATATGAGTCACTCTTATAGGTATGGAAATGTTTCTTTAAAATCCCAGAAATTACTTCCTTTTTAACTATATTTTAATTAAGAGCTATTTAGTAATTCTTACTCTGTCTTAGTACCAAGTTCAGTACCAATAGCAATTGCTTAAATAAAAGGTTTAGTTTTAATAATAATAATAATAACTGCCTCTTAATGCTATATGATTACAACTAATTATAAAAGTGTTTAATTTGAGTGATACGTGTTTACACTAAGAACATTAAAGTAGTTTTAACTTAAAGTTTAAGCTAATTTTTAAAAATATAGTTATGCAGATGTTAGGAAGCACAATTGATACCCATAGATTATTTCATGTTTATTAAGGAAGATTATGTTGCATATACTTATTAATTTTGGACTTAGATGCATTGTTGAAAATATATTTTTTCATATTGTCAATTTTAAAAATAATTTTGGAGGGAGAGTTATTTGCTCAGCACAAGTAATGAGAGAAGCCACTTCATATTTCCTTCAAATGTTCTGCATACATTTCAGTACAGTTAATTGGTTGTGAAAAAAACTCTACAAAACATTCAAGGGGTATATCACAAAAGTAAACTTCCATGTTATTAGTTACTACTCCTTTCCAGACAAATTTATTTTAGATCAAAATATATACATAATAATAATTATAGTACTATCAAAAATTGATTTCTTTTAAAGTTTAAAAAATTATTATGAACTATCATCAACATAATATTATAGAAAATAATAATGAATACTACACAGATACTCACAAGCCTGCTTTAACAATTTGAATATTTTTGCCATTTTTGCTTCAGACTTTTTATTTAAATATAAAACAGATGCAGATTAGGTCCCTTTTGTACCCCTTCTTTATCCCATTCCCTCCCCACCTTCCCACAGGTAAACCACTATCTTGAATGTGGCATTTAACACTCCCACTAATAATTGTCCTTTTTTGTTAAACAGAATCTTAACATCTCATGTACTCCTTGGGGGGGAAACAAACCTACATTCAGTTCCAATGAATTCATTGCAATGAATATTTTCAGATCATGTACTTCTTCTTGATCCTTTAGGAGAAAGGAATGTGAAAAGATCTTGCTCTTAAAGGAGCAACAAATATAATGCAAGGTTTTTTTTAAAAGATTTATTCTTTTTTTTTTTGCTTCTCCCGTCTCCCCCCCTCGTAGTTTTGTGCTCAGTGTCTGCTCTCTGTGTCCATTAGCTGTGTGTTCTTCTGGGTCTGCTTGCTTAGGCAGCACCAGGAACCAATCCTCAATCTCTTGTGCCACCTCAGCTCCCTGGTCTGCTGTGTCTCTTATAGTCTCTCCTCTGTGTCTCTTTTTGTTGCTCATCTTGCTGCACCAGCTCTCCACGTGGGCCAGCTCGCCACGCGGGCCAGCTTCTTTTTCACCAGGAGGCCCCGGGAATTGAACCCTGGACCTCCTATATAGTAGATGGGGGGCCAATCACTTGAGCCACATCTGCTTCCTGCAAATTTTTTTAGAAATGAAAAATTAATGACATTCAATAGCATTTTATTAAATTTTATGAAAAAAGGATGTAATCTGGCTATTTAACAGAGAAGCATATGAGTAGAATATTATCCTCCTTCAGGATGAGGTTTCCATTTTTCTATACATTGGACAACTGTGATGGTTAAAACTCTGGATCTCATTGACCTCTCTTTCTCCCACACTCCTGTCCTCCCATATCTTATTTGCTGCCAGGTCCTGTCAACTCTCCCTGAGCTGTATCTTTTAACACCTGGCCACTGTCACCACCATTACCCTTGCTCTCACTTTCTTTAATGCTCCCAAATCAAAACTAATAGCAATTACTTAAATAAAAGTTCTATTTTTAATAATATCATTCTTACACTTACCTCAAGATCTACCTCCAAATCTATTACCTCCATAAAGCTCAATAGCCAAAATTAATCTCTATGTTGAGTTCTCATAATACTTTATTTTTCTTGTGATAATTGTTGCTTTTTATAACTATAGAATTTTGTGGAGAAATCTCTCCTACTAAATGTGCATTCTTTCAGGACAAGTCCATGTTTTACACATTATGGTATTATAATTTGTCCAATACAATTCCTTGAATGCAGTAAGTATTCAATAAGTATTTGTTGAAGAACATTTGACCTAGTAGTCCACAAATTACACAAAGGTGTTTATTACATTATTACTGAAAATAGCCAGTATGAAAACAACCTAAATATTCAATAATAGTGGAATAGTCATATAAATTCTGGTTAAATCTGTTAATCCTACTTAGAGAAATATTATGAAATCTTTTTGTTGTTGTTCTTTTTATGTTTAGTTTTTTTCTTCTTTGAAATTTTTAAAACTCTATTTACTTGTAATAAAATAGCAAATGTTTATATCATTAAATGAACTAATCAGAATTTTGAATATATTTAATGTATGAGTGAACTCACACTCATCGAATAAGGACAGAATGGAAATACCAACTTTTGGTGATTATTTTGTATTTTATATTTCTTTCTGCTTTTCTATTTTTTCTGTAATATATCCTTATAATGTAATAAAAAGCCATTGTAACTGTCCCTAAAAGTCAAAATAAATATCTATTGTATGAATAATTTTTTAAAATGAATGATTTTCATTTCCATAATTAGAAACCATCTTTAAAAATAAAGTTATGTATAGTATATTGGGGAATAACATAGGTGAATCTCCCACCAACACACATAACATACAGAGTGATGACTTTTTTCTACTCTCCCATATTTTAGACTGTGTACGGAAGTTCAAGTGTTGTCAGATAAGTATAGAAGAAGGCAAAGGGAAACTCTGGTGGAACCTCAGAAAAACTTGCTATAAGATAGTGGAGCACAATTGGTTTGAAACCTTCATTGTCTTCATGATTCTTTTAAGCAGTGGGGCACTGGTAAGTGATGTGTGGACAACTCCTTTAAGGAGTTACCTGAAACCGTTATCTTTTACCTTCAATGAACCTCATATTACTCCTTTGTAAAAGAAGGTGTTTATGAGAATGAGAGATAATATGCAAGATACCTTTGGCACACTGTGCTCAATAAATAGCAACTTTTATTGATCTAATCAGATTGACTAAAACTCAGATCAGTATGATTTCTTATAAGATTTTTTTAGTCAGTCAAAATAGTGCTTATTAAGAATAATTACGTAGATGTGATATGGGATTATCAGTTAAATATCCAACTGCTTAACCTCAACTCTATGCTGCGGGAACTCATCGATCTTGTTTATACTGATTGCTAGTGTCAATCACAGTGAATGGCAAATAGTAGGCACTTAATAAGTGTCTGTTAACTTTATTCCTGACTGTTAGCAAAGTAAAAGCATTACAAACTTCATTTATGTCTGATTTGGTTCAACTTGCGCATGGTCAATTCAGTCAAAATACCGATTATCATAATGAAAATGGTGTAAGCCATTTCCCC
The DNA here is from genome assembly GCA_029593785.1 of Cabassous unicinctus. NCBI lineage: Eukaryota > Metazoa > Chordata > Mammalia > Cingulata > Chlamyphoridae > Cabassous > Cabassous unicinctus. Next base: position 16,400 of record JAQZBX010036368.1, read on the forward strand.
ATTTGATGATACAAATATTGTTGCATTTTCTTTTATATTTTCAATTAGTCACTCAAGCCTTTGGTGAGTCAATTTCGTTAGGAGGCTTATAGAATTATATGCAGAAGCTTCTGAGCACTCTTCTGATTTGATAAGAATTCTGCATGCCGCCATATACTAAGTCCAGAGAGGGTTAGCCAGCCATGTTTTAAAACCAAGTAGGGAAGAAACTGAAACATTATCAGTGACTAGTGCCCTTGCTGTAGTTGCTATTGGTTCTCAATTAAACCTAGTCTAAACTCACCAAAACACACCACCATCCTGGCACAATGGCTAGCTCTTGATAGGCTTCTAGCTTCAGCTACAGGCTGAGGTAAGCAGTCTTTCAGCCCTACTGTTGATCCCTGGACCCAAGACCAGAACCCCCTTCTCTTTGGAAAAGAAAGTTTTCCTTTGCCCTTGCACCAGGTCATCCTTAAAGTTTTTCCTGAAAGGAGATTGAGTTAGATAAATGGTCTCTTCATTCCAGAAAGACCAAGGGCTCTTGCAAATGAGTTCCCTTACCCTTTTCCAAGAGCTCTACAATATGCTGGCAAAGGGAGTTTCCAGATACACACACACACACCGAGAGAGAGAGAGAGAGAGAGAGAGAGAGAGAGAGAGAGAGAGAGAGAGAGCTAAGGGACTTATTTGCCTTATATTTGCATTACTAAGAGGGCACATTCCAGTAAGTCTACACTGAACCAAACAAATATACACCCAGATGACTCTACCTCTCCTGCTCTAGAAAGAAGCAACAGCACCTTCTCAAAAATTTTAAGCTCCTCTGGGGTACCTTAATACTGAAGTTTAGAAATTATTCAATCTATTGGTTCATTGAAATGCTCTGCCAAAACTCATTTATGAACAGATAAATATAAAGTAAAATACAGCTATGGGAAATACTAAATCTTCCAACCTTCTAGCATATAATAAGCCTCTTGCATCACATATTTTTTTCAAATAAGATTATGTTTATGGCAATGAAATTCCATCGAATCTTTTCAATTACAGGCCTTTGAAGATATATATATTGAGCAGCGAAAAACCATTAAGACTATGCTGGAATATGCTGACAAGGTTTTCACTTACATATTCATTCTGGAAATGCTTCTAAAATGGGTTGCATATGGTTTTCAAGTGTATTTTACCAATGCCTGGTGCTGGCTAGACTTCCTGATTGTTGATGTGAGTATTCTGCAGTTTCTTGATTCATTCCATTGGCATTTGATGATACTATCTGCGAGTCCTAGCACTGTGCCTGGCAGACAGTAGGCACTCAGTAAATGCTGCATAGGCCCAAATATAAGTAATGTTCCCACTTTCCTAATAAGAAGATGCCCCAAAACATTTTTTGCCAATTTAAATATGTACACTTTCATGGATGAAATAGTCAAATGCCACCTTATTACATTTATTAATTTAGTTTCAAATTAATATTCAATATTCCTCCCAAATTATACAAAATAATACATTAATTTGGAAGTTTTGTTTTTTCCCACTCTCACACATCACAAAATAACTCTATATAATTCTTCACAGCCATCTTTGGCAGTATCATTGTCATTACTAGGGTCTTTTGAGAAGTATTTATAATGCTAATGGATTAATTATGAAGATATTTGGAAGTCCTAAAGTCAATTGGCTATGAACCAGTTTCTTTAAAGGTTTTATGAAACTATATTGGTGTTGAAAATATGGGAAGATGGAATACCAAAGCATGAGAGGCTTTTAAAACCATCAAATAGGAAGTTGCTCCCTGTTTCCTGAGGGAAAATTTGGGGTATAGCTCCCCTTATAGTTATGCATATAAGATACTCACTCAGTCCAAAATCCAGAAATTATTTGTATTTACTTTAGGAGATTTATTCCTTAAATGACTTTTAGATTAATGTTCCATTTAGAATGGATATTAATGAATTTAAAAACATTTTGTCTAGCAAAGACTTGGAAAGACAGAGAGGTGAAGGGGGCCTGATGTCAACAGACAACACAGTGGAGGGGGACACTGGAATTTGTAGGAATGCACAGTGCGTTCAATAGTGCACTTTTTTCTTTTTTTTTTTTTTTTTAAGTTTTCCACTACTGGTTTTATTAGAGTTGATCAGTTTTTAAGACTGTACCTGAGTTAATAATGCACTTTTAAAAGACAATATTCTGTTAGTTTGTAATAATTCCTTGGCAATTAGTGATACACTTTAACTTGAAATGTTTTGACATGTGAGTTTTACATATCATGCTAGCAAAAATCATAGACCACTCTCAATGAGAAAGTTCTCTATGAGCTTATATAAGAGAGAAAAAAAAAAATCTTATTTTGCCTGATTTGACTAAAGCAAAAAAAGTGAATTTACTGTTAACATATAAAGTCTGCATTTAGAATTACATTAAAATTACATTAAAAGTCTCTGACAGTAAAATAAGACAATAAATAATATTTTAAAATGCTTATGTTTGGACATTACAAACAATGGAAAAATACACCCAAATTATAACCACTTTTATTGGTATAATTAGATTATACATACTTCTTCTTTTCTCTGTATGTGGCTATGAGAATTTGGTAAATTTATAATTAAAATATCTGACATTTAATATATCTATGTAAAAATAAAGGCATTAAGTTAACACAACTGAAATATTTAAAAAGTCTTAAATCTAGTTGTCCTGCAGCTACTTCTCATATTACCTAATGTGCCATGATATTCACCTTCTTAAATTTAAGAAAACTGTTATGGTAGTATATTAAAAAATCAGTATTTTGCTTTAAAGCAAATATATTTACTGAAAATCTATTTTGTTAAGGAAGATGCAAATACTAGTATGTCATATGTCACTCGAGAAGTAGAGTGAAGTTCAGTAGCCATGGAAATGCTGGAATAAAAAGGGGTTTTAGAGACCAAGAGGCCAATTAGGAGACTGCTCCAATGCTCCAGGAAGAGAAGAAACCTAAATGTATTTCCATTTCACAATTGGCTACACAAACCCATAACACTGGATATTTTACCATCTCTTTTAATTAGCCGGTAAATATTGCCCCTGTTCAGAAATTTTTTCTTATGTCTGATTTCTGATTTTCGTCCTTTAATTTATCCCTGTCTCTTTTTGGTTCTGTCTTCAGAAAAGGTAAAGTATTACAGGCCCTTATATTTATGAACAGGAAATCTACAGAATTCATAGTAATTCAGTAACTTCATATTTTTTTAAATTATCTGTGAAGAGGGGACTTAGAAAGCCTAAAATTTTAGATTTTAAGGGAGATAAATAAACCCTTAAGATAAATTTTTATAGCTCAGTATTTTTCCAAACAATTTCTTCAACAAGTAAGAAAACTATCTTACTGGCCTTGTCATTCCTAAATTCTATAATTGGTGCTGCAAACTTCTCTTATAGTCATCATCCAGATTATTTCTACGTATTGGAAAATTATAAAACTACATTTAATAGTAATTCAGAAGTTAAAACAATTCACATTGCATGTGCATAATTAGTTTGAATAAACCAAGATTTGTTTTTAACAATTTCTGTGAGCTTTACTTATATTTCTTAAAAAATATAATTTTCAAGTGGCCAATAGCCCTACTCTTAAAAGCTATGCTATACATCTATTTTTGTTTGTCTGATTTTGAAATTCAGGTGAACGTTGGGAGAAAATACCTTTTTTTAACTTACATAGTTTTAATGAGTTTCCTATATATTTTCAAAGGAAATCAGACATTTCATGCTATCTGTAACAATTTTTCTTTTCCTTTTTAGCTGAGACCTCAGATGTTTTATCAACTACATTAGTCATCTGTATGAATGACTAAGGAAAACATCATCCTGGCAATTTCTAATAGTCATGCTACTATCTCAACTCTCCTTTTTGTTAGCATGCTTCTTCACTTCTCCTAATTAATGATGTTATGCCTTCCACAATGAACTATGCAAAAAGACAAAGCCTCTCCTTAAAGTCCTGGGCCTCTCAATGTGCTCATGTTCAGGGTCACTAGTGGTTTTCACAGTTTGCTTGCATACCAAGTTCTAATTTCTCTTTTAGGTGCTAAATAGTGTGAGAAATGACAGTTTTAGAGATCTGTAGAGGAAGATTGCATTTTTGTGTCATTTTTCTAGCTTTATTTTTCATTTATTTTTTTCCTGAATTTTCAGAATCTTGAAGAGAACATGCATTGTTTCTTCTTTTTCATAAATTTATTTGAACGGTTCTCAAAGTGTGGTACTTGTATCAGCTTCATTGACTTCATTTGTTAGAAATGCAAATTTTCAGTCCCACCCTAAACTTATTGAATCAGATTCTGCCAGCTATCTGTGTGCTTAGCAAGCCCTCCAGTGACTCTGATGTTCACTGAAGTTGAAGAACTATTGGTTTATTGCATGGAGCAAGGTTAAACTGTGTAGACATTTTTGCCTGTAAATAAGAAAATTGCATTGCTTTTTCTATATAGGTCTCATTGGTTAGCTTAACTGCAAATGCCTTGGGTTACTCAGAACTTGGTGCCATCAAATCCCTCAGGACACTAAGAGCTCTGAGGCCACTGAGAGCTTTATCCAGGTTTGAAGGAATGAGGGTAAGTAAGCCTGAATACTTTAGAATTTATTGGAATGATAGTTGAGAACAGATTTATACTGTGACACTTTGTGCCTTAGAAATGACAAATCAATGGAAAATTTGTCTTTTACATTCATTTTAATCAGGTCAACCAGTCAATAATATTTATCAGATGTCCATAATACTTGGCACTGCTAGAGAGACAGAATATAATGCTTAAGTAATTGATTCTAATTAACTAGATTTTCACTTGGTGGAGATTCTCTATCATGTTGTGTAGGCTGTGGATCTGAATCAAGAATTATGTTCATTGCATGTATAAATATGCAGGAAATCCCACTCACTGTAATTTAAAACCTCCAAACCATTCCTCATTGTTTCGTTTTATGTGGTTTATTTTATTCTTTTTCTTTTTTCCTCATTGTTTCTTCACTGTTCCATGTGCTATGTTTTGAGCCTTTTTCAAGTCTGAATATAGCTTTCGAACTCAGGCTGACAAGGCTAGAAAGTAGGTCAGCTGTGAAAAATCTAACAATCATTTTAAAAGGTGGCACAAAGAAACAGGGAGGAATTTATACTGATGTCTGTTATCCCCCGGGGCACAAAACCTGAAATCACACGTCCTCATCACCAAGGAAATTATGATGCCCTATCTCAATGGCTTTAGCTGTTCAAAAGGGAACTTTTGGAAAATGATCTTTTTTGTGGAATTTGAAAATACTGAATGTTGCAAACAATCAGAGACGAATGTGGTGTGTGTGTGCACGCACGTGTGTGTACACATGGTTACATAGAAAGGAATTGTTAGCTGGTAAGTTCTTTTCATTTTACTAATTTGAAGTTACGATTTTTTGCTGTAGTAGATTTATTAAACAAAAGATATCAAACTTTCAGGACTAGAATAATTTTCACATTTTCTGTATAGAATCTGCATATATAAAATCCTTAACTCCTTGTTCTTCCCTAGATATGGCTCCCTTGGAAAGCATGTGTATTATTTCTTTATTATCCAGCATTTTTAAAATTAGAACTGTACTAACCAGTATAGTTCACATTCACATGGTCTAGTGTTCATTTTGGGGAACTTAAAAATGAAGTGTCAGATCTAGTTCATCTGAATTATCAAGGAGAGTGTAAATCTAGTAATAACACTGTAAGCCCTTTACAACTTACCTTTATTAAATATACATTATTATTAAAGTATTCTTCTTTATTGAGCAGGCTGCATGTGTCAATCTGCAGTTAAATATTGCCTTTTGTAAAGTACCCATTCAGTATTTTTACTGTAAGATATCTGTACTCATAGGTTTGCATGTATGTGTCTATCTGTATGTATGTATTTGTACATATCTTTTTATCTCATAAAGGATTTGAAGACAGCTTATGTACATATTTCTTATATTTTACATGTCCATTCCTTCACAATTATTTCTGCTGTAGTTTACATTTACTTGTATAGAACAAGACATTTAGCTAAATATTTATTTCAGGGATAATTTAAGAAATGTGCTGAAAAGCGTTCACCAAAATGCCCTTAGTTAATCCAGAAAGCTACAAATAACAAAGCCATCAGGTGAAACCCTTAGACTCAGATTGCAATGTTTCATGGAAACATTGAATGACCAATCCTTCATTCTGATTATTGTGGTCTCTCATCTTAGAATTCTAAAATTTTTTTCTGAAAGGGATGCCACAGATGAGCACCTCTAAGGCTGGATGAATTTGTGACAAAAATTGACTGGAATAGAGATCTTCTGACTTCCAAATCCATTTCCCTCATCTCATGTTCAAGCCAGAACACCTCTGTTGCTCCAGAGTAACTGTGCAAAAGGTCACCCACAGGTGCCTGGGACAAGCCTGGCTTGTCCTTACATTTACACTTTGCTCTTTCACTTGGAAAATTGTCCCCCTTTGACCTTCAAATTTTGGATAGTAAACTGTATGATTTTCACAGTTAAAAAAAAAAAAAAGAGAGATGTTCACATGGTGAAGTTACTTATTTGCACTTATAATTAGTTCCATTCTTTGATGAAAATATGCTACATGTATATCCTTATCTCTTGAGAAAACATCCCACAAGAGTAAAATTTATTTTACACTCTTCTGAATTATAATTTAAAAATTCTCATTTGAAGCTACCAGGGTTTAGTCTATACACAATATTAAACTTTCAGAACAAATTATATTTTATCATTTGAATGTTATTCTTTTTATAGTGTTTAAAAGCAGGTAAATATATATTTGTTATTGACTTTGTTTGTTATTTGTTATATATTTGTTATTAAAAATACTCATGTATTTTTCCTTCTCATTTCTGTACCAGGTTGTTGTAAATGCTCTGTTAGGAGCCATTCCATCCATAATGAATGTACTTCTGGTTTGTCTAATCTTTTGGCTGATATTCAGTATAATGGGAGTGAACCTCTTTGCCGGCAAATTTTACCATTGCATTAACTATACTACTGGAGAGATGTTTGATGTAAGTGTGGTCAACAATTACAGCGAATGTAAAGCCCTCATAGAGAGCAATCAAACTGCCAGGTGGAAAAACGTGAAAGTCAACTTTGACAACGTGGGGCTTGGATATCTTTCTTTGCTTCAAGTAGTAAGTAACCCCTTTTTATTCTCTGTGACATATTATTAAAATGAGTCTCAAATTCTCTTTGCTCAATATTTGCAAAGATTTAGCTTTCCTTATTTGTCTATGTCTGAACTCACCTTAGTGGAAAAGCCCCATTTCTGCCCAGGAACAGAAAGAATTAAATTAAATTAAATTTATTTACTTTTGGTTTATGGTTAAGTCTGGTTTTTGTAGCTGTTTAGTCAAATTCAGATCCCTCCCCCCGCAACTCAAGTCTCTTTCCCTTCTCCCTGAGGTGACTTATGTTCCCTGGAACATTGTCCTGAAACCAGGGGAGGCATATCTGGTCCCCGTGTGGGTTCTGCTTTTTCCAGTCACCACCGTGAGGGCAATGTGTCCCACCAGCCTTTGATGTCGTGCATGACTTCTTATCATGCCAGGGACTCTGTCAAAACCTCCATCATCAAAGCCTACATTCTCTTTGGTACAATCCCCAGCCTCTTTATTTTTTTTATTTTTTTATTTTTTATTGTTGGTAAAAATCAAAATTTTTCACAATACATACCAATATTTGTAAAATGATATATAAATACATATGCATATATGTCATATATGTGCATTTGCTTACATAAATGTTATTATATATATATATATTTTTTTTTTTTT
>JAQZBX010036369.1:0-24207 GCA_029593785.1 Cabassous unicinctus
TAAATATAGGATCATGTCATCCTCACAAATAGTGAGCTTTACTTCCTCTTTTCCTATTTGGATGCCTTTTTTTTTTTTTTCTTGTCTAATTGCTCTAGCTAGAACTTCTAGCGCAATGTTAAATATCAATTGGAACAGTGAGCATCCTTGTCTTGTTCCCAATCTTATAGGGAAAGTGTTCAACCTTTCCCCATAGAGTACCATGTTGGCTATGGGTTTTTCATATACGATCTTTATCATATTGAGGAATTTCCCTTCTATCGCTATTTTTTAAAGTGTTTTTATCAAGAAAGGATGCTGGATTTTGTGAAATGCCTTTTCTGCATTGATAGAGATGATCATGTGTTTTTTTTCCCTTTAACTTGTTAATGTGGTGTGTTACGTTAATTGATTTTCTTATGTTTAACCACCCTTGCATACCAGTAATAAATCGCACTTGGTCGTGGTGTATAATTCTTCTGTTATGCTGTTGGATTCTACTTGTAAGTTTTTTGTTGAGAATTTTTGCATCTATGTTCATTAGAGAGATTGTTCTGTAATTTTTTTTTTCTTTTAGTGTCTTTATCTGGCTTTTGAATTAGGGTGATATTGGCTTCATAAAATGTATTGAGTAATTTTCCCTCCTCTTCAATTTTTTGGAAGAGCTTAAACAGGATTGGTGTTAATTCTTCTTGAAGTGCTTGGTTGAATTCACTTGTGAAGCCATCAGGTCCTGGAATTTTCTTTTTTGGGAGATTTTTGATGACTGAGTCAATCTCTTTAAATGTGATTGGTTTGTTAAGTTCTTGTATTCTTGTAGTGTCAGTGTAGGTTGTGCATTTCTAGGAACTGGTCCATTGCATCTAGGTTGTCTAGTTTGTTGCCAAAAAGTTTTATGATCATTTTTATTTCTGTGAGTCAGTCATAATATCCTCCTTTTCATTTCTGATTTTATTTATTTGCATCTTCTCTCTTTTTTTCTTTGTTAGTCTAGCTAAGGTTTTGTCAATTTCATTGATCTTCTCAAAGAACCAGCTTTTGATTTTGGTGATTTTCTGTTTTTTTGTTTTGTTTTGTTTTCAATTTCACTTATTTCTGTTCTAATCTTTATTATTTCTTTCCTTCTGCTTGCTTTGGGAATGGTTTGCTGTTCTTTTTTTAGTTTCTCCAGTTGTTTCGTTAGATCTTTGATTTTAGCTCCTTCTTCTTTTTTAATATAGGTGTCTGGGCTATAAATTTCCCTCTCAGGACTGCCTTCACTGTATCCCACAAATTCTGGTAAGCTGTGTTCTAGGCTTCATTTGTCTCAATATATTTACTAATTTCACTTAAAATTTCTTCTTTGATGCCCTAGTTATTTAGGAATGTGTTGTTCAGCCTCTACACATTTATGAATTTATCTCTTTCCCATCTATTATTGATTTCCAGTTTCATTCTATTACGGTCTGAGAAGGTGCTTTGTATAATTTCAATCTTTTTATATTTATTGAGAGCTACCTTGTGACCTAACATGTGGTCTATCCTGGAGAAAGACCCGTGGGTACTTAAGAAGAATTTATAACCCGTTGAGTTTGGGTACAATGTTCTGTATATATCTGTTAGGTCTAGCTCACTTATCATATTGTTCAAGTTCTCTGTTTCCAGGTTTATTTTCTGTCTAGCTGTTCTATCTAATGATGTGAATGGTGTGTTGAAATCTCCAACTATTATTGTAGAGATGTATATATCTCCTTTCAGTTTTGCCAGAGTTTGCCTCATGTATTTTGGGGCACCCTGGTTAGGTGCATAGATATTTATGGCTGTTATTTCTTCCTGGTGGAATGTCCCTTTTATTAATAGATAACAGCCTTTTGTATCTCATAACTCTTTTGCATTTAAAGTCTGTTTTGTCCAATATTAGTATAGCTACTCCTGCTCTTTTTTGGTTATCATTTGCATGGAATATCTTTTTCCAACCTTTCACTTTCAGCTGGTTTGTATCCCAGGGTCTAAGGTGAGTCTCTTGTAGGCAGCATATGGATGGCTCATTTTTTAAAATCCATTCTGTCACCCTGTATCTTTTGATTGGGGAGTTAATCCACTCACATTCAATGATATTACTGTAAATGCATTATTTATTTCCACCATTTTGTTCTTTGGTTTTCATATGTCATCTTATTTTCATCTGTCTTTTTGCTCTTTTGGTTATTCTTTCTACTATTCTTATCTTCTATACTCTCCTCCAAGCCTGTCTCTCCTGTCCTTTTCTTTCAGGCTGTAAGGTTCTCTTTAATATTTCCTGCAAAGGTGGATTTTCTTTTATGAACTCTCTTAGTTTCTGTTTGTGAATATTTTAAACTCACCTTCATATTTGAAGGACAATTTTGCTTGATAAAGAATTCTCGGCTGGCAGTTTTTCTCTTTCAGTATCCTAATTGTATCATACCATTGTCTTCTTGCCTCCATGGTTTCTGATGAGAAATCTGCACTAAGTCTTACTGGGCATCCCTTGTGTGTGATGGCTTGCTTCTCCCTTGCTGCTCTGAGAATTTTCTCTTTCTCTTTGACATTTGACATTCTGAGTAGTATGTGTCTAAGAGTAGTTCTATTTGCATTTATTCTGATTGGGGTAAGCTGTGCTTCTTGGACATGTAAGTTAATTTCTTTGATAAGAGTTGGGAAATTTTCAGCCATTATTTCCTCAAATACTCTTTCTGCCCCATTTCCCTTCTCTTCTCCTTCTGGAACTCCCATGACACATATGTTGTTGCATTTCATGTTATCATTCAACTCCTTGATCCCCTACTCAATTTTTTCCACTCTTTTCTCTCTTCCATTTTAGCTGCTCTGTCTTTAGTATCACTTATTCTTTCTTCTATCATTTTTAGTCTGCTCTTATATGCTTCTGATATGTTTTTGATCTTACCTATCGTGTCTTTCATTCCCACGAGCTCTGTTACTTTTTTACTCAGGTTTTCAAAATCTTTTCTTGCTCGCTCAGTGTCTTCTTGATGTCTTTTATCTCTTTAGCCATATTGTCTTTCAACTCATTAATTTGATTTTGGAAATTTGTGTGAATCTCATTGATGAGTTGTCTTAAATTCTGTGTCTCATCTGGGGCTTTGATATATTCCTTTGCTTGGACCATTTATTTTCTTAGTATAGCTTGTAATGTTTTTGCTGATGTCTAGGCATCTGATTAGGATGGTGAGTTTATTCAGATGCACAGTTTCTCTTTCATTCATAGGGATTTAGTAGCAGGAGACTGTGTGTTACTGCTATTCTTTGATTATTGGTTCAACCTGTTCTGAGTCTTTAGGATCATCCCTGCTAGTTGGTCAAATCTGGGCCCTGAGCCTAGAAATGGGTTGCAGACCTGCTTTCAAGGGCCTCAGGGAGGGAGGCTGTAAAGGCCAGGAAAAAAGCTTCTCTTACTTACTTTTAATTTCCTCATGTGCACTTTTGTGGTCTGCTAGTAGATGGCATGCTTTGGCAGCCCTCTCAGTTCAAAGCCTGATTGGTGTATGTTTGCTGCAACATGGATGGGATCAATGTGATAGATGATCCTGCCTGGAGGCTAAGAGCCTCACAATTCAAACTTTCTCAGAGGCAGTTCTCCAACCTTTGCTTGCACCCCCTTCAGAGTGGGACCTTTTAATAACTGATTTTTGTGATCAAGAGAACTGAACATAGTGGGTGTTGGTTAACAGATAGATACCAATCTGTGTGTTGGGAGAGGGACTGGGGAGAGGGAAAGTAGGCAGGGAAAGAAGACAGTGGTGAGTATGCCCTTTGGTGGAATTGGTCTGGCTTTATGCCCAAATCCCCAACTATAAATATCTAGTCTTAGAGAGCTCAGTCTTTTGCACCATTCATGAGAAAATGGTCTGGAAACCAGAAGTGGCCATAAGGTTAATGGGAAATAGCTGGCTGACCTAGTTCTCCCAGCTTTATACAGTCCTGGCTGGCACGCGAGAGGTCCCTTGCCCTCAGTCCTGATCAGACCACACTGAACCAGTCATTTTCAGGTGTGGGAACCACATTTGGGGAGACTAGCATGGTGAGGGATTTGGCACGAATTGAAGTCCAAAGGGGAGAAGATTCAGGGGGTCATATCTCTGACTCCAAACCTCCTGAGGGCCAAAGGCAGAAGCAATGGTGGAGAGCCGAGTTTTAACTTAAAACTGGGAAAGCCTTCCTGAAAATGGGCTGCCTTGTGAAGCTGTTAGTTTCATAAACCTGGGAGTGTTCATCTTTAGGACTGGGCAGTCGGGGGGTTGGGGCTAGGGAAGGGGCAGAATGATGACATCATAGACCACGTGGACTTCCTGAGTGATATCTGGTGGAAGGACTGAAGACGAACAGGGCCATGGGAGGCAGGGCTCATCTTGTAACTGGAAGAACGTGAAGTTTTCAGTTTAAAGTGGTAGGGCTAGCCCCTACAGGGGAGGCTACAGACTGAATTCCTGCCCATGTGGGAGTGTGGGTTAAGGATACTCTGTGGCTCAGGGTTTCCCTGCACTATTTGGCTTATAAAGAAAAGAAAAGATAATAGAATATGGATGAAAGAAAGAAGGAAGGGACCACCAGAAAATAGAATCCACTATTTATTGGGCACTTCCAGTATTCCAGGCACCTGTACATACTTTAGCACATTTCATCCTCTTACAACTTCATTTTCTAGATGATGTTGTAAGATGGGGCTGACTATAAAGTCTGCTCTGTCCTGGGTACCCCATTGCCTTCTTCAGGGTGGAAGCACAGCACCTTGTCACTGGAAGGTCGCTCAGAGTTAATTTCTTGAAGCCTTCACCTCTGCCCCAGAAGGTCTGCCTCCTGCAGCCTGCTTGCTCTCTGCTTGATATGTCTAACATGTGGGTTTATACGGAAAAAAAAGAAAAAAGAAAAAAAGAAGAGTGGGGTGCTTGGCTCCCTCTTGGGGGTTGATTGGTCAGAAGATGTTGCTTGGTGGAAGCCATACCTTTGAGGAATTATTAGAAAATCACTGCAACAGAAAAGGTAGGAGACTACTCCAGGAATGGGGTTCTCTGGCAGATAGTAGGAGCTCCATGTAAGTCTGATGAATGATTGAATGAAGCAAATACCTGGAGGCAAGGATGGGCCATTAGGAGAAAGGGAATCAGAGCAAAGAGGTGCTATGCTAAGGCATAGCAACCAGGCAGGCAGAGCACTGCCTGGGGCAGAGCGCGTGGTTACCAGGTCCAGCTCTACCAGCCAGCTCCTACCAGCTAGCCCCCGGCACGCTGTGCAAGTTTCCTTCCACTGTAGGGCTCTCAAAACCTCTGCTTGTAAAAGCACTGGGTTATTTATAAAGATGGTACTCATTCCAACCTGCATTTATTGGTCACCTGGGGAATTAAAAAAAAATACTGATAACCGGGACCCATCCCCAGAGATTTTAATTTAATTGGCCTGCGGTGGGGCCTGTGCATTGTTATTTTTTAAAAGCTCCCCTGGAGCTGCCAAGGTTAGGAAAGCCTTGGGCTAAAGTTCCAGTTGCCTGTGATTCAGAGATTATTTTTGAGAAATTTCACTAAGTTCAATCCTGTGGTTGTAGATGATGTTATTTCACCATTCAGACAATGGGCTGAGATTTGTCACCAATAAACCTAAAGATAGATCTCGAGGTTTGTATCCATAAGGAGATCCCAACAATAGGCAATGGGAATATGATTTACTCCCCATGCCTCTAATATAATTAAGTGTGCATTTTAAAGAAAGCTGCACTCTTGGGATGCAAATTAGTAATGGCAGTTTACCTTACAATTGCCATTTCATTCAGGTTACCACTGTGTCGTTTTAGTGCTTAAAAGTGCATTATTCATGTAGCAAACATGGGAAGCCCACTGGGAGAGAAAGTGCAACACACTCAAGAGATGATTTGAGGTCTCTGGACTTTGTCACATTCACAAGAACCATTACTTCATTCCTTTCTCTGTTTGTTCTCCCTGTTTTCTGGGCTGAACTGCACAAGAAATATAACACTGGTGGAAGCTGGTGGGGGTAAAGGAAAAGGAAAAATAATCTGCAGCTTTGGTAGCTACTCTTTGGATATGCTACTTAGAGCAAGTTGTTCTTATTAGAAATGTGCAAAGGGAAAGAATTATTTTAAGGCATTCTCTAATGTGTCCCTGCTGGGGAGACCATTCTTCAAAAGGTGAAAGTCTGTGAAGAAGATTTTATAACTTTGAGCCATGCTTGTATCTGGCAGCCTGACCTGGCCACCTTGCCCTGCAGTCTCTCCCTCTGTTCTAAGGGAGCTCTGGGCTAGCCACTGAGTGAGCCTTCATGGAGAGGTGCTAACTGAGCCCAGATGAGGCTGCTGCCAGATGACATAGGCTCTGGCTTGGAGTAACAGGAAACCACGTGGAATAGCAATATCAGTATTAAGAACCACTATTGTTTGACGGCTCCCATATACCAGCTGCAATGTTGTATATGTAAAGCTTGAATGGTCCCTTCACCAGGCCCAAGAACAAAAAAAGTTTGCATCACTTGTACTTCTCTCTCTTTTCATTTAATTGTTCAAGATGTACCTGCCCATAATATCTACCTACATTGAGCTTTCCAAGAAACATTGAGTAGTACAAAGGGTTTAGTGTTGCCTCCAAATGTACTCAATCTATCAGAGATTCTAATCTTGTAGATAGTTAGAACGGAGGCGATTGGCTTTGATTCTTTTCCTCCCTGGAGAGTCCTTGGCCCTATGCAAATTCAGCCCTTTCTCCACTTGTGAAAGACAAGCCTTGTAAGTCTCCAAGAATCCTGTTACATTTATTCCACATCTCAGTGTGTACTGTCTGGCCTTTTATTTACAAAAACTAAGAGATACAACTAAAGTGTTCAGGGAAAAATCAAAGAAGATCTACTTCAAAGTGGTAAAAAATGATGGTATTTGCCAGATACAAGATACTTCTCTTAATGAAAAATTTTTAATTCTGTCTCACTTGGTGATCCACCATACATGCATACATAATTTAATCCTGTAAAAATTTGCAAGATAGATAAATTAATCTCAAAATTACAATCCTTATTATTACCGTAATGATAGTAAAAGCTAACATTTTATTCATATGCACCTTCTTTGTCTCAAGTGTTGTGCTAGGTTGTATAGAAATAACAAATACTATTGATAATCATTTCCAGGTATTATGCCACTTAACAAACTAGGAAATTAAGTATCAGAGGAGTTAAGTAATTTGCCCAAGTTTCAGGAATTTGCACATTTCATGTGACAGAGCTAGGATTCAGTAGTGCATTGCTCTGACTTCGAACCCATACGTTTTCCTCTGTATAAAACCTGCCTGAAAATGTTCACCTATCCTAGAGATGATGAGATGTGCTTTTTCAGAGGACCCAGTCCTAACAAGGGTAGGCAGCACATTTCAGAGTTGTTTTATGGGATGTTAATATCAGGGGAGGAAGGGGCTAAGCTAGTGAATCAGACAGAGTCCCATTGCTGAGCAGAGTCTGTCACAAAGAATATGTTCAAAACTATTTGTTGAAGATAGAAAATACTCTGACTTGAGACTGATTAAATAAATGATAAAGAACATATACTAGAGAGGGGAAGGTCACTGTGGTCTGCAGTGGGCAAGGAAGGCTGAGGCAGATTTTGGCCCAGGATGTGAAACACCTTGCTGACTGCCAGTTGTTGAGCCTAGGGAAAGATCCACCAGGCTGTGATGGCCAGGTTTCCTATCACTTGGGGATTTCTGGGAGCAAATTCCAGTGACACCCTTTGTGTGAGCAGTCTTTAAAAATTCTGCAGCACTAGCCTTACCTCTAGATGGCATTCATGCACTTTGGTTGGTTTTATAGCTTAGCTTTCAAAGGAACTTGGAAAGTGGTGCCTTTGAACATCAGAACTTCTCTTCAACCTGTTTCTCTAGGTCAGAGTGTCCATTTATGATTTTAAAAAATACCAGAGGACAAACAAGTTTTAATTTTATCAGTTCATTCATTTTTACCTCCTCTCAGCTTAAAAAGGATTTGAGGCTGAACGTATATACATATTTGAGGCAGACACCACGACTTCCCTTGAAATAGTCCTTCTGATGCTAAAGGCGTCACCATCTTCTCTGGATCCTTGAACAGAGATTCAAACCTTGGTCTATGAGTATATGATGGGACAAGATCTTAGAACAGCCCTGCCCTGTAATAAAGTACTTGTTTTGTCTCAAGTGATAATCAGAAAACTTGTCTTCTTTGATTCCATATTTGTTGTTTGTGTTTTGCTCTTATTCTTATGAAACATGGATAGGTAGACATGAGTATGGTAAATCAATGTCAAGGTCACAATCATAACTGTTGCATTTTGAGAGGTTATTTCATGCTGTGAATCTGAAATGAACCAAAGAGAAGTAACAGCCAACCAACTAGGAAAATAGGGACTGGACATTAGGGTAGGGTTGTTGAAGGAGTGACCATATCATCCTAGAATTCCTAGATTTTCTGGACTTGGATAGGGATGAGTGACTTTGAGTTTCAGATGAAGAAAAGTTCTGGGAATGGGACTGAGCCTGGGCCAAATGAATTTTGAGCTGGGCTGGAGCATCTCTCTTTCTCCCCACTCTGCCCAGTGACTTATGATTATGTCTTTATTCAACAAATATCTAAGCACCTCTCATGTTACAGGTACTGGTAGAGGCATTGAGGATATAGCTATGAATAAGACAACCAAAAATTCCTGCACTTGAGCTTACATTTTAGAAGGGGAAATAAACAGTCAACAAATAAGAAAATTTCAGATGATGATAAATGTATGAGGATGACAAGGTAAAGAGTGATTAGAGGCAGGATTTATTTAGACAAGGAAGTCATGGCAGACTTTTTCTGGGGTGACACTGGAGCTAAAATTTGAACAGAAGAAACCAGCTCTCAATTGGCCTTCTTGATTCCAAGGAAGCTGAAGCTAGAAGCAGTTTAATTGTCTAGTAGAATTCTGGAAAATCTTGAGACTCTATGCATAATCAAGAATGAGAATGAAAAGTGGGGGAGAAAACTTTGTATATGCATCTGTACCATATGCAGAATGAACTTTAGCCAATATTTATCCCTTGGCAAAAGTCAACCCATCAAACAGACTACAATAGAACACCAAACCAATAAAAACAAAACAGAAGTTTCTTTTAGAAGATATAGAACAAGCCATACAGGGGAAGTCTAGGATAGCAAGTGAAGCTATTATCTATGTAAGCAAAGCTTTTTTGGGGTGGGGTGCTCAAGAAAAATGGCTGGTTCTCTGGTAGCTGATGATAAAACAAACTCTGACAGTCCATAAACTTCACTCAACTAATAAAACTCTGACTTAGCTTTCCTTTTTCTTCATTCTTAAATATAAATTGATGAAAATGCTTATGTGGGACAGATGTGGCTCAAACGGTTGGGTGTCCGTCTCCCATATGGAGGGACCTGGGTTCAATTCCCGGGACCTCCTGGTAAATAAATAAATAAATAAAAGAAAAATGATTATGATACTGTACCAAATGAGAAAAACAACGGATAAAAGAGAGAAAACAGGAAAAAAAAATAAATAAATTTAAAGGACAGGAGTACAAAAACAAAACAGAAGCAAAGATAAATATAAATTAACTACCTTCCAATAGCATTTAAAAAGGCAACACATGAATAAAGATGAAAGAATCAGAACAAATTCCCAGAAATTAAAATTTTGGTTATATAAAATTTAATAGGAAATTGGGAAGATAAAATGAAGAAAACATCCCAAAATATAGAAGAAAAAATATGGGGAGGAAAAAAAAATCAGTATAGTGGATAAATCTGGGAGCTTTGACATTTGACAAATAGGAGTTCCAGAAAGACACAAGGGGGAAAAAATCAAGGGAAGGGAATTATTTAAAATAAAAATAAAGAATTTATTAGAGTTGAAGGAGAAATAAAATTATGAATTGAAATGGCAAAATGAAAAATAAGAAGAGGACAACCCAACAAATAGCTATGAAGTTTTAGGACAGCAGGGGAGAAATAGATTCTAAAAGTTTCTGAGAAAGAGAGAGAAAGAGACCTGTAAAAGAACAAATATTATTAGATAAAAGTACTCATGAAAGATTTATCAGTGGGTCATGAAACAAGACTAAACAAATTACAAAAGGTTGAAATCACATGGGTTATATTCTATGACCATAGCGAAATTAGGCTAGAAAGTAACATCAATGAAATAACTAGAAAATATTTAAGAAAATTACAATATATACCTCTAATTAATCTGAAATCAAAGAAGAAACCACAATGAATAGTAGAAAATATTTTGAACTGTATGATAATGAAAAGCAACATACCAAAACTTGTGGGAGGCTGCCAAAGCCATGCTCAGAGGTAAATTTATAGCATTAAAGACATATAATTAGAAATAAAAGTCTGAAGCAATAATCTAAACATGTATCTCAAGAAGTCAGGGAAGAAAAGCAAATTAATCCCAAAGAAAGTAGAAAAAAAGAAATAATGAAAACAAGAGTAGGAAATAGTGAAATAAAGGCAAATACAACACAGAGGATCAATGTAGTGATTTAGAGTTATGTACTCCAGAAAAAAAAGAAACATATTCTTAATCTTAATCCATTCCTGTGCGTATGAACCCATTGTAAATAAGAACTTTGATGAGGTTACTTTGGTTAAGGTGTGACCCAACTGAATCAAGATGGGTCTTAATCCTATTACTGGAGGTCTTATAGAGAAGGCCACAGAGAGAGAAGCAACAGTAGAAGCAAAATCCTGGAAGTCAGTGGAACTGGGACGAGAAAGGGAAAACACTACTATGTGCATTGCCACGTGATGGAAAAGTCAGGAAGATGTTATTAATAGGGGAAAATGTGAGAGCGGAGAAGGTGGGGTATATTGGAGTCCCATATATAAAATGATCATATTAATAACATCTTATATTAGTGTGGTACATTTGTTACATTTGATGAACACATATTGAGCATTACTACTAACCATGGTCTATAGTTTACATCATGGTTTAGGTGGAACATGGGCATTTTTGGGGCACTGGAATTGTTCTGCATGATATTGCATTGATGAATACTGGCCATTACACATTTTGTTAAAACCTACAAAATTGTGCAGTACAAAGGCATTGCATCTTAATTTTAAATTCCAATTGCTTATCACTGGTATATAGGAAAGCAATTGAATTTTGTACATTAACCTGCATCCTGCAATTTTGCTAAAATAATTTATTAGTTCCAAATGGTTTGTTTTTGTTTTTGTTTTTGAGTCTGGGGTTTTGCACTGGACAATTATGCCATCTGTGAACAAAGACAACTTTTTTTATTTCTTTCTTCTCAATCTGCATACCTTTTATTTCCTTTTCTTATTTCGTTGTACTAGCTACGATTCCAGTACACTGTTAAATAGTAGTCAAGAGAGAGGCCTCTTTGCCTTGTTCCCTATCTTAGTGGAAAATATCCAGTCTTTTACTATTGAATATGATATCAGTTGCAGGCTTTTAAAAAAATATTTGTTTTATTTCTTTATCATTCCCCCCCCCACACACACACACACCCCTTGTTGTTTGAGGCTGCTGTCTGCTCTCTGTGTCCATTCACTGTGTGCTCTCTGTGTTTGCTTGTCTTCTCTTTAGGAGGCATCGGGAACTGAACCTGGGACTTCCCATGTGAAAGAGAGGTGCTCAATCACCTGAGTCACCTCAGCTCCCTGGTTTGTTGTGTTTCTCATTGTCTTTCCTCTTTGTGTCTCTTTTGTTGTGTCATCTTGTTGCATCAGCTCTCCACTCCTGCCCACAGCACCAGCTCGCCTTCTCCAGGAGGCACCGGGAACTGAACCCGGAATCTCCCATGTGGTAGGCGGAAGCTCAATTGCTTGAGTCATATTCACTTTCCAGTTGTGGGCTTTTCGTAGATGTTCTTTATCAAGTTGAGAAAGTTCCCTTCTATTCCTAGTTTGCTGAGAGTTTTATTATGAATAGGTGTTGGATTTTATCAAATGCATTTTTTGCATCAATTGATATAATAATTTTCTTCTTTAGACTATTGATATGGTCAATTACATAATTGATTTTTGAATGTTGAATCATCCTTGCATATCTGGAATAAATCTCACTTGGCTATTATGTGCAATTCTTTTTATACATTGTTGGGATCAATTTCTTTTAAGGAATTTTACATCTGTACTAATGAGAGATATTGGCCTGTAGTTTTCCTTTCTTGTAATGTCTTTATCTGGTTTTGTTGTTCGAGTAATATAGGCCTTGTAGACTGAATTAAGAAGTGTTTCCTCTGTTCTTTTTTCTGGAAGAAATGAAGAATTGGTATAATTTCTTTCTTGATTGATAGATTTCACTAGTGAAACCAACTGGGCCTTGTTCCTTCCTTTTTGGAAGGTTAATTATTGATTCAATTTCTGTAATTGACATAGGCCTATTCCAATTGTCTTTTTATTCTTGGGTAAGTTTTGGTAGTTTGCGTCTTTCAAGGAATTGGTCCATTTCATTTAAGATATTTAAGAGCATAAATAACATTCCTTTTTATTATCCTTTTAATGTCTGTGGTCTCATTAGTAAAGCCCCTCTTACCTTTCTGATATTGGTATTTTTTGTCTTTTCTCTTTTTATCTTGGTTTGCCTGGCTAGAGGTTTATCAATTTTATTTCTCTTTTTAAAGAATAAACTTGGTTTTATTGATTTCTTTTATTGTTTTCATGTTTTTAGGTCACTGATTTCTGCTCTAAATTTTATTATTTCTTCCTCTACTTGCCTTAGATTTAAGTTGCTCTTTTTTACTCTAATTTCCTAAGGTGAAAGCTTAGATTATTTATTTTTTCATCTTTCTTTTTATGATATTGAATTTAATGCTATAAATTTCACTTTAAACAATTTCATTACATAAGTAATGATAAGTTGTATTTTTAATTTTTTTAGTTCAAAGTATTTTAAAATTTATCACGAGACTTTTTTTTTTACCTGTGTGTCATTTAATGGTATGTTGTTTAATCTCCAAATATTTTGAAATTTTCTAAGTATCTTTTCGTTTTTTGATTTATAGTTTAATTTGTGGCCTAAGAATATACTTTGTATGATTTTCAATTTTTTTAAATTTGTGTAGGTGCATTTTTTGGCCCAAATGCAGCCTACCTTGGTGAATGCTCCATGTGAACTTGAGAAGAATGTGTATTCTGCTGTTGCTGGGTGGAGTAGTCTATCATTATCAATTAGACCAAGGTTATTGATAGTGCTGTTAAGGTCAACTATATCCTTATTGATTTTCTGCTTGTCTGACCTATTAATGACTGAATGAAGGGTGTTCAAGTTTCCAACTATAGTAGTGGATTTTCTCCTTGCTGTTCTATCAGTTTTTGCCTCACATTTTGAGGGTATGTTGTTAGTTGTATGCACGTTAAAGATTGTTATGTCTTCTAGAAGTATTGATCTCTTTATGTAAATCCCTTTTAATCCCTGATAATTTTCCTTGTTATGAAATCTGCTTTGTCTGAAATTTATAGATCTACTTCTGCTTTCTTTTAAATAGTGTTAGCATGCTGTGTCTTTCTCCACCTCTTAATTTTTTAACCTGTGTGTCTTTATATTTAGAGTGGGTTTCTTGCA
This sequence comes from Cabassous unicinctus, assembly GCA_029593785.1. Taxonomy (NCBI): domain Eukaryota; kingdom Metazoa; phylum Chordata; class Mammalia; order Cingulata; family Chlamyphoridae; genus Cabassous; species Cabassous unicinctus. Next base: position 13,565 of record JAQZBX010036369.1, read on the forward strand.
GACAATGTTTAGTGTAAATGGAGAGATGGAAGCTCTAAGAAAGAATCAAAAGGAAATGTTAGAAATAATGCTGACAAGCTCTTACTTTTAACTGGTGTGTGTAGCAGTTTGATATGGTTCATGAATTCCAAAAATAGATATTGGATTATATTTGTAAACTGGTCTGTACCTGGGTGTGATTAAATTATGATTAGGGCTTTGGTTGGGCCATATCAGTAGGGTGTTGAGTCCCTGCCCCTTGGTGGGTGGGGGCTCACAGATAAAAGACGTGACAAAGGACAGAGTTGGAGTTTTGAGCTGAAACCCGGGAAGTGAACACACAGTTGAAGAACACAGAGAAATAGAGACAGCTCCTTAGACACGGCAGAAGCTCCTGGGAGAGAGACAGAGGTGATCGCCTGATAGTCTACAGCTGGCCTTATGTAGAAAACAGAGGAGCTGAGCCTGGAGAGAAATAAGCCCTGGGAAGAGAGGAACCCAGGAAGACTGAACTCTCACAGATGGCAGCCATCTTGCTCCAACATGTGGCAAAAGACTTTGGTGAGGAAAGTAACTTATGCTTTAAGGCCTGGTAACTCTAAGCTTTTACCCCAAATAAATACCCTTTATAAAAACCAACTGATTTCTGGTATTTTGCATCAGCACCTGTTTGGCTGACTAATACAGTGTGTTTATACTATTCATATTTAAAGTGATTATTGATCACTTGGAATTATGTCTACCACATTTATAACTGTTGTCTAGTCATTGCACGTATTGTTTCTTTTTTCCTTTTTTTTTTTTTATGTCTTCTCTGGTTTTAATTGAGCATTTTATATTATTCCATTTTCTCTCCTCTTTTAGTATATCAATCACACATTTTTAAAAAATTTTTTGCCTGATCTTGATTTTGCAATATATAGGTCAACTTTCAAATATACCTATACTACTTCATGGTTAGTGCAAGTACCTTATAACAGAGTATCCCCAATTCCTACCTCCCATGCCTTATATAATTGCTGTCCTTCATTTCATTTATCCATATATTATAATAACCCAATACACTGTTGCAATTATTTTGTACAAACTGTTATCTATTAGATTAAGAAAAAGAAAAAGAAAAGATTTTGTTTTAATTTCATTCATTCATTCTCTGACAGTCTTTAATTCTTTATATAGGTCTGAATTTCTTATCTATATTATATTCCTTCTCCCTGAAGAAAATCTTTATTTGTGTGTATGTGTTAAATAAGGTTTATCGTTAACGTTATTGCCTATAGTCTCTAAGATGCAAATTTATTGTGCCTTTGCAAACAGGATACATTTTTTTAAAAAACTGATGAAAAATTTTCCATACATATAGTTCTATGTGATAGATTGCAGTGCAACATTACTGTTGTTACATAAAAATAGAAATACTATAGAACCCTAGAGCACAGGGTAAGCAAAAGAAATACAGTCCTGAGCCATCTGAACAAGATGATTTAATGAATCCTTTTAGTGTAAGTTTAGAAAACATGGAGGAGAGAAAAAACATACATGCACACTGCAGTCATGAGCAAAACACACTAAACACCTGCTCCTCTCCAGACCCAGGCAGGGGTGCTGGCGAGTTCCAGCACATGCGCACTCATACACTCTCCTGTTTTCTTCTCCTGCTCCCCACCCCCATCCCCAGTACATTCACTCCCACCTCTTCCCAAAAGAAAATATCAAGCACTAAATCCTAGGGAACCCCACATCTGCCCTTGAAGAAAATCTTTTAACATTTCTTGCAGGGCATATCTGTTGGTGAAATTCTCAGTTTTTCTTCGAAAAAATCTTTATTTCTCCTTCACTTTTGAAGAATACGTTTGTTGGATATAGATTTCTAGGTTGGTGGTTTTTTTATTTCAGCATGTTAAATATTTCATTCTCCTCTCCTCTTGCCTACGTGGTTTCTGAAGAGATGTCTGATCTAATGCTTACCCTTGTTCTGCTATACATAAGGTCTACCCACCCCCATCCTCACCCCACCCTGGCTGCTTTCAAGATTTTCTCTTTATCTTTGAATTTCTGCAATTTGAATATGTTATGACTAAGTATGGATTTTTCTGGTATTTGTCCTGGTCGGTGGATCTGTGGTATCTGTCATGAATTTTGGAAACTTCTGGGCCATTATTCAAATATTTCCTCGGCTCTATTCCTCTAGTATTCCCATTACATGTATGTTACACCTTTTGTAAGTGCCCTTTGCATTTCAGTTTGGGACATTTCTATTGACATCTGATTCCTTCCTCATCCGTGGCCAGTCTACTGATGAATCAATCAAAGGCATTCTTCATTTCTTTTGCAATATTTCTTATTTCTAACATTTCCTTTTGATTCTTTTTAGCATTTCCATCTCTCTGCTTACATTACCTATCTGTTATTTTTTTAATTATTATTATTAGAGAAGTTGTGGATTTACAGAGCAATCATTCATAAAATACAGGATTCCAAGTGTCACCCTATTATTAGCACCTTGCATTGGGGTGGTACTTTTGTTCCAATTGACGAAAGCCCATTTTTATAATTGTACTTTTAACTATAGTCTATGGTTTAACTTAGGGTTCCCTGCATGGGTTATGCTGTTCCACAGATTATTTCTTAAATGTTTATTTAATTACCATATGTACAACCTAACATTTTCCCTTTTACCCACATTTAGATATATATTTCAATGCTGTTAATTACTTTCACAATTTTGCGCTATCATCAATGCTATCCATTACCAAAACATTCCCATTTTTACAAATAGGAGCTCTGTACATTTTAAGCCTTAACTTCCCATTCCCTATTCCCACCTCATCCCCTGGTAGCCTATATGCTAGATTCTGAATCAATGAATTTGCTTATTCTAATTATTTCATATCTGTGAGATCATACAATATTTATCATTTTGTGTCTGGCTTATTTCACTCAACATGATGTCTTCAAGGTTCATCCACGTTGTTGCATGTATCAGAACCTTATTCCTTTTAATGATTGAATAATATGCCATTGTATGTATATACTGCATTTTTTTTATCCACTCATCAGGTGATGGACACTTGGGTTGCTTCCATCTTTTGGCAATTGTGAATAATGCTGCTATGAACATTGGTGCAGAAATATCTGTTTTCGAGTTCCTGATTTCAATTTATTTGGATATGTACCTATAAGTAGGATTGCTGGGTCATAAGGTAATTCTATACTTAACTTTCTGAGGAACTGCCAAACTATCTTCCATAGTGGCCGCACCATTTTACATTGCCACCAACAATGAATGAATGTTCTTATTTCCCCATATCCTCTCCAACACTTGTAATTTTTTGTTTTTTAAATAGTAGCCATTCTAATGAGTGTGAAATGGTATCTCATTGTGGTTTTTGATTTGCATTTACTTGATGGCTAATGATGTTGAGCATCTTTCCATGTGCTATCTAGAAATTTGTATATCTTCTTTATAGGGATATATATTCTATTCAAGTCTCCAGAACATTTTTCTGATGGGTTGTTTGCCTTTTTGTTGTTAATTTGAAGGATTTCAATATATATTCTAGATATTAAGCATTTATCAGATAAATGGTTTCCAAATATTTCCTCCCATTGTATAGGTTGTGATTTTACTTTCATGATAAAGGCCTTTGAGGCACAATATTTTTACTTTTGATGAAATCACATTTATCTATTTTTTCTTTTGCTGCTTGTGCTTTGGTTGGAAAGTCTGGGAGACCATTGCCCAACACAAGGCCTAAAGATGCTTCCCTACATTTTCTTCTAGGAATTCGATATTTCTTTATCTTATATTTAGATCTTTCATCCATTTTGAGTTGATTTTTGTATAAGGAGAGGTAGGGGCTGCCTTTCTTTCTTTTGCAAATGGAGATTCAGTTTTTCCAGCACCATTTGTTGAAGAGTTTATTCTTTCCCAATTGAGTGGTCTTTGCTACCTTGCCAAAAATCAGTTGGCCATAAATGTGAGGGCTGATTTCTGAGCTCTCAATTCTATTCCAGTTGTCTGTACGTCTATCTTTGTGCCAGTACCATGCTGGTTAGATTATTGTAGCTTTGTAATAAGTCTTAAGATTGGGAAATGTGAGTCCTCCAACTTTGCTCTACTTTTTCAAGATGGGCTTAGGCTATTTGGGGCCCCATACCCTTCCACATATATTTGATGATTGGCTTTATCATTTCTACAAAGAAACTTGGTGGAATTTGATTGGTATTGTGTTAAATCTATAAATTGCTTTGTATAAGATTGACAGCTTAACAATATTTAGTCTTCCAATCCATGAACACGGAATATCCTTCCATTTATTTAGGCTTGCCTTAATTTCTTTCAGCAATGTTTTGTAGCTTTCTGTGTACAAGTCCTATATATCCTTGATTAGATTTATTCTGAGGTATTTTATTATTTTAGTTGCTATTGTGAATGGAATTTTTTTCTTGATTTCTTCTGATTATTCATTACTAGTGTACAGAAACACTACTGACTTTTGATCTTATTCCCTGCCACTTTGCTGTATTAATTTATTAGTTCTAGAAACTTGTGGATTTTTCAGGATTTTCTGTAGATAGGATCGTGTCATCTGCAAATAGTGAATATTTTTCTTCTTCTCAATTTGGATGCCTTTTATTACTTTTTTCTTGCCTAATTGCTCTGGCAAGAACTTCAAGTACAATGTTATAAAACAGTGTTGAGAGTGGGCATACTTGTCTTGTTCCTGATCTTAGAAGAAAAGCTCTTAGTCTTTCCCCATTAAGTAGGATGTTACCTGTGGGCTTTTCATATATGCCCTTTATCATGCTGAGGAAGGTCCCTTCTATTCCTAGTGTTCTAGGTGTTTTCATCGAGAAGGGGTGCTGGATTTTGTCAAATACCTTTTCTGCATCAATTGAGATGCTCATGTGTTTGGGTTTTTTTGCCCTTCATTCTGTTAATGAACCACCCTTGCACACAAGGGATAAATCCCACCTGATCATGGTGTATACTTTTTATAATGTACTGTTGGATTGAGTTGTTGGTATTTTGTTGAGGATTTTTGCATCTATATTCATAAGAGATATTGGGCTGTAATTTCCTTTTCTTGTGGTATCTTTATCTGGCTTTGATATGTGGGTGATATTAGCTTTGTGGAATTAATTAGGGAGTGTTCCCACCTCCTGAATTATTTGGAAGAGTCTGAGCAGAATTGGAGTTAAGTTTTCTTGAAATGTTTGGTAAAATTCCCCTGTGAAACCATCTGGCTCTGGGGTTTTCTCTGTCGGGAGGTTTTTTATTCAATCTCTTTACTAGTTATTGGTTTGTTGAGATCTTTCATTTCCTCTTTTGTTATTATTATTATTTATTTATCCCCCCTTGCTGCTTGTCTTCCTTTGATTGGAGGGTTTAATCCTTTTACATTTAAAGTCACTACTGACTTTAACATCCTAAATATATATCAATCATATTTGGTTTGATACAAACTTGACTTCAATAGCACACATATACACTTTTCCTATAGCCGTTCAACCCCCCACCTTTTTTTGTACTTGTTACCACATGTCTTTGTACACTGTATGTGTAAAACCATAGATTTATCATTACTTTTATGCAATTGCACTTTAGCACCTGTAGGAAATAAGAAGTGGAGATACATACCAAGCAATACAACACAATAATATTGCCATTTATAATTACTCAAATGGTTACCCTTACCAGAGTAATGATATTTATTTCTTTATGCCTCTTTGAACCACCATCGAGCATCCTTTCCTTTCAGTCTGAAGAACTCCCTTTAGTAGCATTGCTTATAGGGCGGGTCTAGTGGTGATGAACTTCTTCAGCTTTTGTTTATCTGAGAATGTCTTAATCTCTCCCTAATTTTTGAAATAAGTCACACTGGATATAAAATTCTTGGTTGGCAGTTGTTTTCTTTAAGTATTTCAACCCACTGCCTTCTTGCCTTCATAGTTTCTGATGAGAAATCAGCACTCAATCTACTTGAGACTCCTTTGTATATAATACATTGCCTTTCTCTTATAGTTTTCAGGACTCTTGCCTTGTCCTTTGTGTGATCAATATATAATGGGGTGATTTTCTTCATGTTTATCCTGTATGGTGTTCTCTGGGCTTCTTAGATGTGCATATTCATGTCTTTTCCTAAATTTGGGAACTCTATGTTATTTCTTTGAATATTCCTCCTGCCCCTTATTTCTTTACCTTCTTGGACTCCCATAATGCATATGTTAGTACATTTTATGGTGTCCAGAGGTGTTTTAGGCTATTATTACTTTTTGTATTTCTTTTTTCTTTCTGTTCCTAACCTGACTTATTTCAATTGTTTTGTCTTCAAGTTTGCTGATTCTTTCTTCTACAAGCTCCAATCTGCACTTGAAACCCTCTTGTGAAATTTTCATTTTGATTATTGTGGTCTTCACCTCCAGTAGTTCTGTTTGGTTCTTTTTAAAAATGTCTTTCTTTTTTCTAATACTCTCATATTGTTCATTCATGTTTTCCTGAAATCCTTTCATTCTTTCTCTGTATTTTTCTTCATCTCCTTGAGCATTTTTAAGATCATTTTCTTTAAAGTCTTTGTTCAGTATGCCCACATTGTTGTCTTCCTTGGTGTTTTCTTGATTTTTATCCTTTTCTTTTGGATGGGCTATCATTTCTTGTTTCTTTGTTTGTCTTGTGCTCTTGTGTTGCACACTGTACATTTTAATATTTTAAAACATTATCTCCAGAATTTACTCCATGAGATGTCTGTTTCTTGATTTTATAACCACCTGGTGATTTTCTTGATCTTCAGCCCTCCTATGAGGAAGGTCTGCCCTAGGCAAATGTAGAGCACAGTGTCTTCCCTGTCTTTTCTTGGTCAGTGTCTTGGACTGGATTTTTGCTTGTTAGTTATTATGGAGTTCCCCTGTTTACAGGAGTTTAGTTGTGTCCTCTATTTCTTAGGAGACAGACTTCCCTCTCCTGGGTGTTTAAAGCAGGCAAGTCTTTGCTCCATGCTGTCTGCCTCTATAGTTTCTCACACTCCTTTCATTATCTCAAGCTGTTTTCACCTGGAGGGGAGATTCTGGGAGGAGGGCACACTGAAGAGGAGTTTTTCAAGTCGGTATTTCACAACTGAAACAGGGTCAGGTACTCACAAAAGGGCTGCAAATTGGTTCCAAACTGCCTTGTACCCACTCTGGGAGAAGGGGATTTTTATGTCCCTCTCTGTCAACAGCCAGCTAGCAAAGGGCTAGATCCCATGGCAGCCTGCTGTGAGATGCCAGTAATACTGTATGGAGAGAGTAATTTACTGTTCTTTACCATAATTTATCAACTTCTTCCTCCCACTCTTCCCAAGTTGCTGTACAGTGTTTTACTGGCTTCTGAAGTTTCAAAATAGTTGTTTCAGACAATTCCTGTCTGTTTAATAGTCATTCTGTTGGAAGGACTGAAATCTGGAGCTTCCTACTTCACTATTTTCCCACAATTCTCCCATCTGTTCTTGTATATTGTCTACTTTTCCCATTAGAGCCCTTAATATATCACTCATAGATATTTTAAGTTCTCTAAAAACCACTGCCCATCTAACTATGGTTCTGATATTTGCTTTGTCTTTCCAAACTGAGTTTTTTCTTGTATTTTGTGTTTTTTTGACATGCTGTGTCAATTTTTGTTGAAAGCCACACATGATGTATTGGGTAACTATAACTGAGGTAAATAGGTCTTTAGCATGAGATATGTTAATCTGGCTAAGAGTTGGGCTATGTTTAATGTTTGCTGTAACTGTAGGTATCAGAGTCTTCTATTTCCTTTACTGTCCTTGTTTTGTGTCCTCTGTTGACTTTAGGTTTCCCAAAAACTTCTTGAATAGATTCTGTGCCTTACAGCTCTTTTGATCATATTCTACTGTCATTATACTAGAGCTCTGCTAATGTGGTGGCCAGGTGTAAAGGGTGAGAGAAGCATTCTAAAATCCTATGATTAAATCTCAGTCTTTTACTGGGTCTGTATTCCTGGCACAGCTCCACTCCCTCCCAGCCTCTTAGGTGGGATAGGAAGTCTGGAGGTTTTACAGTTGGGTAATTTCCCTTGCCTGACATCATAAAGTGCTCTGGTAAAGTATTTTCCTCTGCTAAGTAGATCTTTATTATGGAGAACATTCTGGGTGTGTTTCAAAATGGTTCTTTCCTCCTGCATCTGCCAGAAACAGGGTTTTTTTCTTAACTGGGCACCATAAGAACCTAGTGGCGTTCCTGGAAGTAAACCCCATGAGAATATGTGGGCCTCCTTAAGGTTGTGGTCCCCAGGAGTTTCTCACTCACACTAATCCACACTCTGTCTCCAGCAATTCATCAACGTTAACTTTTAAGTGTAGCTACCATTATATAGCTCCAGCAGCTTCTTCTCCAGGTAAGCTGATTTTAGCTATGATTTTTCTGTATTTGCCTGTCTCTCCAAATTTTGGGTGGCAGTTTGCCCTGTGAACTCATTTGCTGATTGATCTAAGAAAAGGCATTGTCTTTCAGTTTGCTCAGCATTTTTCTCATTGAAAGAGTAGAAGCAATGACTTCTAAGCACTTTACATGCCAGAGATGAAATATTTGCTTATTTCTTTTTATTGAAAAATAATATTCCATTTTATGGATTTGCCACAATTTGTTTATCCATTCACTTATTGATATTTTGTTGCTTCCAATTTTTGACAATTTTGCATAAAGCTACTGTAAATATTCATGTGCAGGGTTTTGGGTGTACATAAGTTTTCAGATCAATTGGGTAAACAACTAAGTGCTTGATTGCTGGAATGTGTGGAAAGCCTATGTTTAATTTTGTTAAGAAACTGCCAAACTGTCTTCTAAGTGGCATACGATTTTGCATTTCCACCCAAAATTTATGCAAGTTACCCTCCACAGCCTGGCCAGCAATTATTTTCATAAAATTTCTTTTGATTTTCTACATTCTAACATGTATGTAATGGTATCTTATCATTGTTTTTATGATACATTTGGAATAAATTTTTGCATGTTGTTTGAAGTATGAATTAAAGTTCATTTTTTGCATATGATATCCAATTGTCCTGGCACCATTTGTTGAATAAGCTATCCTTTCTCACTGAATTATCTTTATACCTCAGTTGAAATCAGTTATTCACATACATGTGGGCATATTTATGACTCTCTAGTTTGTTCTACAGATCTATTTATTTATATTTATGCCATTATCACACTATTTTGATTGCTATAGCTTTATAATGTCTTTTTTTTTTTAATAGTAAGTCTTGATATCAGGTAGTATTAGTCCCCATGAATAAGAAATACCTTCTTATTTATTTAGATCTTTTAAGATTTCTCTCAGCAATACTTTGTAGTTTACAGGTCATGTGATAGGAGACAGAGATTGAAGGCAAGACCCCAAAGATGGCAACAAGCCAGCACCAGAACGCTGCAGGCTTCAGGGAGAAAGCATGGACTTGTTGATGCCTTGATTTTGGACTTTGAGTCTATAAAACTGTGAGACAATCAATTCTTCTGTTAAGTCAACCAGTGTGTGTGGTATTTGCCATAGCAGCCTGACAAACTCAGACAGTGGGAAGGCTTTTCTCTGTTCCATAATGTTTGGGACCTGAGATGGGAAAGGCTGAGGGTGACTTGACAGCTGGAGGCTGGAATTACTGGAAGGCTCTATCACTCACATATCTTAGAGCTGGGCTGGTGTGACATTAAACTAGTGCTGCTATCTGGAGAGTCTATGTTATTTTGAAATTTAATTTTCTATTTAAAATTATTTCTTAAATTATAATACAGTAAAATTGACCTGTTATAAATTGGCCTGTGTATATGAACTTTAATCTAAGTATGTACTACCAAAACCAGGATGCAGAACATTCCCATCACCCCAAAAATCTCCTTCATACTGTCAATTTATAGCACTTTCCCACCCAAAACTCCTGTCAATCACTGTTGGTTTGGGGGTACTTCGGCTTATGCTGTTGTTCTTCAATCTGCCTGTTATTTACTTTTTCAGAGAATTAAAATAGGTTGGCCCTGAATTCTGTCCAGGTTTTACAGTCACATTGAGTGGAAGAAAAAGAGTGGGCTGTGCTTACTCCATCTTACCTGGAACCACAGCCCTAAAAGACTTTTAAAAAAAATATCCCAAAAATATAATTGACTATTTAAAACAAAATAACATTCAGGATAATTCCCAAGTCCTGAAAAAGCCCCTGTATTACAACTGCTTTTCCCTTCCCTGCCTCAAAAGTGTCCAGTGGCCACTGTCTCCACCTCACTGCTGTAATTTCTTCCATTACTTGAATCACAATATGTCTACAACAGAATACCAGTGAGTCCACTCTAGTCCATAGCTCCTCCCCCAGTCCTGAGGAGTTTGGGATGCTGATGTCTACTCCACCTCCAAGTGAGAGGGGGCCTATATCCCATGGGTACAATGGATGGGATTATCCTGCCTGCAGCTGCAGACTCTCTCCATTCATTGGGATGGCCATTGTCCATGATGTGCCACACTAATGAAAGATGTTCTTGTGGGATGTTATGGGAGGTGTGGGAGGTGGGGAACATGGGAATCCTTGTAATTTTTGTGTAACATTTATGTAATCTAAGCATCTTTTAAAATATATATATATATAAAATAAAGTTAATTCCCCAAAAGGAAAAAAAAA
>JAQZBX010036370.1:0-18301 GCA_029593785.1 Cabassous unicinctus
TTATGCTTTGGGTGTGAAGAAACCATTGCCCAACACAAAATCCTGGAAATGCTTCCCTACATTTTCTTCTAGGAGTTTTATAGTCCTGGTTCTTATATTTAGATCTTTGATCCATTTTGAGTTAATTTTTTGTATATGGTGTGAGATAGGGGTCCTCTTTCATTCTTTTGAATATGGATATCCAATTCTCCCAGCACCATTTGTTGAAGAGACAATTCTTTCCCAATTGAGTGAACTTTGTAGCCTTGTCAAAAATCATTTGGCAAGGGGAGTGGGTGTAGCTCAGTGGTTGAGTGTCTGCTTCTCATGTATGAGGTCCCAGGTTCAATCCCCGTGTACCTCCTAAAAAAAAATCAATTGGCCATAGATGTAAGGATCTATTTCTGAATCCTCAATTAGATTCCATGGATTAATATATCTATCCTTGTGCCAATACCATGCTGTTTTGACTACTGTAGCTTTGCATACTTTAAAGTCAGGACGAGTGAGTCCTCCTACTTCGTTTTCTATTTCAAGATGTTTTTGGGGCCTGTGGAAGCCGCGGGGCCGGGAGCGGCCCCGGAGCCAAGCCGAGCCGAGCCGTTGCAGGCGGCGCAGCCCGGCGCGGCAAGCAGCAACCATGTCCGTGTTCAGGAAGCTGTTCCGGGCCGGAGGGGGTAAGGCTGGCAAGGGCGGCCCGACCCCCCAGGAGGCCATCCAGCGGCTGCGGGACACAGAGGAAATGCTAAGTAAGAGCAGGAGTTCCTGGAGAAGAAGTTCGGGCAGGAGCTGACGGCCTCCAAGAAGCACGGCACCAAAAGCAAGCGCGCTGCCCTCCAGATACTAAAGCGTAAGAAGAGGTATGAGAAGCAGCTGGCACACATTGATGGCACACTGTCCACCATCGAATTCCAGCCGGAGGCTCTGGAAAATGCCATCACCAACACCGAGGTGCTCAAGAACGTGGGCTATGCTGCCAAGGCCATGACGGCTGCTCATGACAACACGGACGTTGAATAAAGTTGATGAATTAATGCAGGACATTGCTGACCAGCAAGAACTTGCAGAGGAGATTTCAACAGCTGTTTCCAAACCTGTAGGGTTTGGAGAAGAATTTGATGAGGATGAGCTCATGGCGGAATTAGAAGAATTAGAACAGGTAGAACTAGACAAGAATTTGCTGGAAATCAGTGGACCCGAAACAGTCCCTCTACCAAATGTTCCCTCTATAGCCATCAAAACCAACCAAGAAAAAGGAAGAGGAAGACAATGACATGAAGGAATTGGAGAACTGGGCTGGATCTATGTAACCGGTCCGGCCCCAGGCTGGGCCCAGACAGACTCTGGAAGCCTGCAGCAGCAGGTAGGCAGGATGTGGCGCAGGCACGTTGCCATCGCTCTCCAATCTCACTCCAAAGCAGTAGGGCCGCATCACCCCTCACTCTGCACAGCATGGTCTGCACCCAGTGGGACGGGCGTGGGAGGAGGTGCCTGCTGTTTATAATGTTGGATTTCTGTAAAATAAACTGCATTTGCAAATCCAGCATTGAGCTTCTGGACTACGCTAACTCCACTGCTGAATCCTCAACGGAAATGGTTGACTGTTGACAGTTGAAATGATCTGAAAATGTAGCCTCTGTCTTTTTAAGTCAGTTGACTTGTCGCGCATCTCTGTAAGACTCGTATGGTACTGGCAGAAAAGTCGTTTTTAAAAAGCCATAGGCTTTTCCTTGTCCTTAGTTGTAATAATGCATCTGATTTTGGGTTCCTCGAGAGCTGTATTTCTGTCCATCACCTATGTGCTGGCCCCTGTGTTTTCCACTCTGGCCCACTCCCCTGTTCTTTTGAAGTTTGAGACAATGATTTGAAATGGATGGTGTTCTCTTGAGAGCAAATGAGATTGTTAGAATTAAATTCCAGCTATACATTTTTCTAACATAACTCTAAGGTCCTTGTTGCTGTTTGTGATAACTCATAGATAACTCATTGGAAACATGTGCGTACATTTATATTCAGAAGAAATTACGGTTTCCGCTATTAAATATCTCAATTAATTAAAAAAAAAAAAGATGTTTTTGGTTATTTGGGGCCCCTTACCTTTCCAAATAAATTTGATAATTAGCTTTTCCATTTCTGCAAAGAAGGCTATTGGAATTTTAATTGGAATTGCATTGAATCTATAAATCATTTTGGGTATAATTGACATCTTAGTGATATTCAGTCTTCCAATCCATGAACACAGAATGTCCTTCCATTTATTTAGGTCCTCTTTTATTTTATTTTTTTTAGCAATGGTTTGTCATTTTCTGTGTACAAGTTCTTTACATCCTTGGTTAAATATATTTCTAGGTATTTGATTCTTTTAGTTGCTATTGTAAATGGAATTTTTTTTTCTTGATTTCCTCCTCAGCTTGCTTATTAGTAGTTTATGGAAACACTATAGACTTTTGCATGTTGATCTTGTACCCCATCACTTTGCTGAATTTGCTTATTAGCTCTAGCAGCTTTGTTGTAGGTTTTCCAGGACTTTCTATATATAGGATCATATCACCCGAAAATAGTGAAAGTTTTCCTTTTTTCTTTCCAATTTGGTTGCCTTTTATTTCTTTTTCTTGCCTAACTGCTCTGGCTAGAACTTCCAGTACAATGTTGAAAACACTGGTGACAGTGGGCATCCTTGTCTTGTTCCAGATCTCAGAGGGAACACTTTCAGTCTTTTACCATTGAGTATGATGTTAGCTGTGGGTTTTTCATATATACACTTTATCTTGTTGAAGAAGTTTCTTGATAGCCCTACTTTTCCAAGTGTTTGTATCAAGAAAGGATGCTGTATATTTTGTCAAATGCCTTTTCTGCATCAATGGAAATGATCATGTAGTTTTTATCGTTTCATTTTGTTAATGTGGTATATTTTACATTAATTGATTTTCTCATGTTGAACAATCCTTGTATACCTGGGATAAAACCCACTTGATCATGGTGTATAATTCTTTTAATGTGCTGTTAAATTCGATTTGCAAGAATTTTGTTGAAGATTTTTGCATCTATATTCGTAAGAGAAATTGACCTGTAATTTTCTTTTCTCCTAGTATCTTTATCTGGCTTTGGTATTAGGGTGATGCTGGTTTCATAGATTGAGTTAGGTAGTGTTCCCTCTTCTTTAAAAAATTTGGAAGAGTTTGAGCAAGATTGCTATTAATTCATCTTGGAATGATTGGTAAAATTTACCTATAAAGCCATCTGGTCTTGGGCTTTTCTTTGTTGGAAGGTTTTTGATGACTAATTCAATCTCTTTACTTGTAATTGGTCTGTTGAGGTCTTCTATTTTGTCTATAGTTAGCGTAGGATGTTCGTGTGCTTCTGGGAATTTGTCCATTTCATCTAGTTTGTCTAATTTGTTGGCATACAATTGTTCATAGTATCGCCCTATGATCCTTTATATTTCTGTGGGGTCAGTAGTAATGCGTCCCTTCACCTCTGATTTTATGTATTTGCATATTCTCTCATTTTCTGTTGTCAGTCTAGCTAAGGATTTTTTGATTTTATGATTTTTTTCAAAAAATCAACTTTTGATTTTGCTAATTCTATTTTTTTTTTTAAATTCTCAATTTCATTTATTTCTGCTCTAATCTTCGTTATTTCTTCCCTTATGCTTGCTTTGGGATTAGTTTGCTCTTCTTTTTCCAATTCCTCCAGATGTGAAGTTAGGTCTTGATATTTAGCTCATTCTTCTTTTTTAATGTAAGTGTTCAGGGATATAAATTTTCCCCTCAGTACTGCCTTCCCTGCATCCCATATGTTTTGATACATTGTATTCTTGTTTTAACTCACCTCAAGATATTTACAAGATTTCCCTTGCAATTTTTTCTTTGACCCACTGATTGTTGATTTATTATTATGGTCAGAGAAGATGCTTGGTATAATTTCAATCTTTTAAAATTTATCAAGGCTTGTTTTGTGACCCAATATGCAGTCTATCCTGGAGAATGATCCATGTGCACTTGGGAAGAATATATATCCTGCTGCTTTGAGGTGCAATATTCTGTATAAGTCTGTTTGGTCTAGTTCATTTATCATGTTATTAAAGTTCTCTGGATGTGTCTAGGTGTTCTACCTACTGAAGAGAGTGGTGTATTGAAGTCTCCAACTATTATTGTAGGGGTGTCAATTTCTCCCTTCAGTTTGCCAATGTTTGCCTCATATATTTTGGGGCACCATGGTTAGGTGCATAAATATTTATTATTGTTATTTTTTTTTGGTGGATTACCCCTTTTATTAATATATAGTATCCTTCTTTGTCTTTTCTAACAACTTTTGACTCAAAGTATATTTTTTTCTGATTTTAGTATAGCTACCTAAGCTCTTTTTTTTGGTTACTATTTGCACTATCTCCATCCTTTCACTTTTAACCTATTTTGTGTCTTTGGGTCTAAGGTGAGTCTCTTGTAAACAACATATAGTTGGGTAATGGTTTTTATCCATTCTGTCACTCCATGTCTTTTGATTGGGGAATTTAATCCATGAACATTATGTGTTATTACTGTAAAGGCAGTATTTACTTCAGCTATTTTGTTCTTTGGCTTTTATCTGTAATATCTTTTTTGTCTCTCTTTTCCTTTATTGCAAACTACTTTTCTCTATAGTTGATATTTTGTGATATATCTGATTGATCCCTTTCACTTTTATGTTTCTATATATTTTAAAAATACTTTCTTTGTGGTTACCCTGGGATTTATATTATATGATCTACATCTATAAGCTACTAATTTGAAAAGACACTAACCTATCTTCAATAGCATATACCTTCTCTGCTCTTATATCCCTCTTTCCTTTCTTTATGTTGCTTTTGTCCCACTTTATCACTTTATATTGTGCAAGACCATTGTCAGGTAATATGCCTTTTTATTGTTCAACTGCATTCTGACTCTTAAAGGAATTAAGGAGTAGAGTTGTATATTGAGGATACAGTACTATTAGATTTTGCATTTACTCTTTTAGTTATGTTTATTGATAATCTTCTTTTCTTCACACTACTCCAAGCCACTCTGTCCTGTCTTTTCCTTTCAACCTGCAGTATTCCCTTTAGTAATTCTTGTAGGGCTAGTATCTGTTGGCAAACTCTCTTAGTTTCTGTTTATCTGTTAATATTTTAAACTCTGCCTCATTTGTGAAGTACAGTTTTGCCAGATAGAGACTTTTTGGCTGGCAGTTTTTCTTTTTCATACCTTAAATATATCTTACCACTGCCTTCTCACTTCCATTGTTTCTGATGAGAAAACAGCACTTAATCTTATTGTGGATCACTTGTATGTGACAAATTGCTTTCTCTTGCTGCTTTCAGAATTCTCTCTTTATCTTTGGAATTTGACATTCTGATTAGTATGTGTCTCAGGGTAAGTCTATTAGGACTATTTATTTATTCTACTTGGAGTATGTTGAGCTTCTTGGTTATGGATATTTATGTCTTCCATAGGAGTTGGGAAATTTTCAGCTGTTAATTCCTCAAATATTCTTTCTGCCCCTTTCCCTTCTCTTCTCTTTCTGGGACATCCATTATGCATATATTTGTGTGTTTCATGCTGTCACTCAAATCCCTGAGATACTGCTTAATTTTTTTCTATTATTTTCACTATCTGTTCTTCTGACTGCATGATTTCAATTGTCCTGTCTTCTAGTTTGCTGATTCTTTCTTCTGCCTGTTCAAATCTGCTGTCATATGCCTGTAGTGTATTTTTTTAAAAGATTTTATTTATTTATTTATTTATTTATTTATTTCCCCCCCCCCATTGTTTTGCACTCACTGTCAGCTTTCTACACAGTTTTTCTGTGTCTCTTGCGCCACCTCAGTTCCCTGGTATCTTATTGTCTCTCCTCTGTGTCTCTTTTTGTTGCATCATCTTTCTGCGCCAGCTCTCTGTACAGGCCAGCACTCCTATGCTGGCCAGCTCTCTGCTCAGGCCAGCTCGCTGCATGGGCCAGCTTGCCTTTCACCAGAAGGCCCTGGGAATCAAACCCTGGACCTCCTATATGGTAGACAGGAGCCCAATTGCTTGAGCCACATCCGTTTCCCTGTAGTATATTTTTAATCCCTACTGTTATGCTTTTCATCCCCATAATTTCTGTTATGTTTCTTTTTATACTTTTGTAACCATTGGCCAATTTGATGTAATTATGAATTCCAAAAATATAATTGGATTATGCTTGTAAACTGATCTGTTAATCTGGGCATGATTAAGTTATGATTAGGGCATTGACTGGGCCATGTCAGTAGGGTGTTGAGCCCCACCCCTTGGTGGGCAGGGAATGGAATATAAAAGGCAAGGCAAAGAACAGAGTTGAAGCAGTCTTTTGAGAAGCAGTTTTGATGTTGGAAAGAAGGCCCCAGGAGAAGAGAAGCAAGCCGTTCACCTAATCGTCTACAGCTGACCTTGTGGAGGAAACAGGAGCTAACCCTGGAGAGAAATGCAGCCCCGGGAAGAGAGGAACCCCAGAAGCCTGAACCCTGGCAAACGCCGGCAGCTGTCTTGTTCTAACACGTGGCAATTGACTGTGGTGAGAAAAGAAACTTAACGCTTTATGGCCTGGTATCTGTGGACTTCTACCCCAAATAAATACCCTTTATAAAGACCAACCCATTTTTGGTATTTCACATTAGCACCCCTTTGGCTGACTAATACAACTTTCAAATTATTCTTTATGCTCACATATTTTCTTCTTAATATCCTTGATCTCTTTATGCATATTTCCCTTCATCTCCTTGAATTGATTTAAGAGATTTGTTTGAACTTCTTTAATTAGTTGTTCCAAATTCTGGGTCTCTGTTGAAGTTTTAATTTGTTCTCTTGGTTAAGCCATATTTTCCTGTTTCTTAATAATCTGCCTTGTAATTTTTTTTTTTGCTGATGTCTAGACACCTGATTCTCTTGATGAGTTGACACTGAAGGTTAGCTTCTTCCTCTTGACTAGGGTTTTATTGTTGATTGGCTTTGTATTAAGGCTCTTTTTTGACACTTGGTCCAACTTATTTTAGACCTTAGAATAGACCTTGTTTAGCTGATCAGTTTTTCTCAGCTTCTCTTCATCTGCTTCTTGCCCTGGATATGTGGTGCAATTTTTAAGATCGCACTTTTTGTGTGATTGTTTCACCTCCAGGAGAAAGCTTCCTTTCCTCTGTTCCTTCTCTGCAAATCTTGATCTGTTCTGTTTGTTTTTTGTGCAAATTTTCTCTCCAGCCCCTATGATTTGTTTACATTCTCTCCCTCACTCAGTTCCCCATTTTCCTTACATATTTCAGTACTGGGACCCTCCTGTATTAACAGCAATTCAGTTTAATCCCCTTCCCCCCCCCTTTTTTTTTTCATCTGTGAGGTCTTTCTGCCTCCTGCTTCTTCCTCAAAAGGGTATCCCACCTCAGGGAGCCAGATGGGGTCAATTCAGAAAGGTGAACTACTCCAGAACAGTTCGTTTTGCATTTAGGTTGTCCAGTCAACAGAAATTGGGTTGAGTGAGCACAGCACTTTCTAACCACAGTTTTATTGTCTTTCTCTCTCTCTCTTATTTCCTCCTGCTGGCCCTTTTGTATGCAGCACTCCTCAGCAGCTTGTGTTTGTCCTGGATCTTTGTGGACTTGCATCCCTGTGTCTGTCTATGCGTGGGTTTCTAGTGCTGCTGTCCCTCATGGGAGGTGGGAAGAATCTGGGCTGCTGCCTCCGAGCAACTCCCTAAGCTGTGTGGGACTGAGTGAGGGAGAGATAGTGGATTGGCGGGTACAGGATGGACATTTCCTGCCTGATATTTTCCTTTTTCTTTCATTCAGCATTTGTGAAGTCCTCCTGTCTCTACCCTCCTCCACGGTTCTAAGCAAGTGAGATTTGTTTTTTTTATTTGCTGCATCTTGGAAGAGGTTTTTTCAGGGATGTCTTGCATCACCATATTGATGACATCACCCTCATATTTTTGTTTTAATGGTTATCTTTATACTAATATCTGTGTATAATACTTTTCATCTCCTCTATTTTTGTCTATTTGTTTCCCACTATGAATAATTTTGAAACTTGCTTGTATTCTCCTTCTTTCCCTCTCTCTTACACAGCATATGATTTGAATTAATATCCTTTTACTCCCAGGTATTAACTATAAGGAAATCACCTATTTTAATCTAGTTTTCATACGCTTTTCCCATATTCCCTCAAATGTTTGATAGTTGTACTATATCAGACTATATTCCTTATAATCATTATTTTGCCTTAATTTTATAAATCACTGTAGGTTCTATATGTTTAATACTCGCCATCATCACTTGTGTTTATGTCTCTCTACTCATTTTGGTTGTCTCAAGCTTGTTCTTTATCAGAAATCCTCAGAAGGGGACAATATTCATGGAGTTCTTGTACGTCAATTATTGTTTGTTTATGACCTTACAGTTTGGCTAAATATACCATTCTTGGCTCATATTTCTCCCCTTTAATTGTGCATATGCTCTTCTATTACTGTCTGGCATGGAGTGTTGGTGTAGATAAGTCTGATGACAATATGATTCTCCTGGTAAGTGGCCTTTTCCTTGGAAGCTCAAATGCATATACAGACTATGTCATAGAATGTCTCTCTGTTGGATGTCAAAGGTCAGTTTTTCCAGGTATACTATGTTGTTTCAAGTTTTCTTTATTTCAGGAAAGTTTTTTTTCTTTGACTTAAAATTTTTAGTATTTCTTTAATTCCCTAGCTTTGGTTTTCTTCTTCAGCAACTTCTATTATATGTGTGGTTTCTTTTTTGCCTATTCTCTACATTGTTGCTTCCTCTTGAATCTTTTTTCTCTCTTTTTGATGTTTTCTTTAAAATTTTCCCACTATTTCATTTTCTAATCATCTTAAGGCATTATCTGCTGTGTTTGTTTCCTCTTGAGCCCCTTCAAGTTTAGTCTTCATTCTGAAATTATTTTTTCCTTTTATTTCTAGTTCTTTCCTGAGTTCTACCACATCTTTTCTTTTTCTTTTTTTGTTTTGTTTTTCTGTTGTTTGATTATTTCCTTCTATTTGTTTAAAAAATTTTTTTTGTTATTTTTTCTTTTTATTTGTGCTTTCTTTTTATATATTTTCTTATTATTTAAATTTTTTTGTTTTAGCCTATCTTCTTTTTTACTTTCTTTGTTTTTTTTTAATCAGTGTTTCTTCTTTTATGTTTTCATTTCTTTCTTTCTTCATTCTATTTTCTTAATTTTTAAATTTAATATTGATTTTATCACTTTTTTACTGTCTTATTCTTGTTTTCTTTTTAAATTATTTTTTAAAGTTTTCATTTAATTTAAATTAAATTAATTTCTATATTTCAGTTTTTTGTTAATATTTTCTTGGCACATCTTTTCTAATGTCTTCTAAATTTTTTTTTTCCTTTTTAGGAGGTGCCAGGGATTGAACCCAGGATCTCGTACATGGGAAGCAGGCACTCAAGCCCTGAGCTACATTTGCTCTCCTGGCTTCTAATTTTGATTTGTTATTCCTCTATGTCTTTTATTACTTTCTTAATTTATTTTGGCTTATTTTACAATAGTATACATAAAATACGTTAGACTATTATACATAAAAATACAGTTTTTATGTTTTGACATGTATTTTGTGGGCATGTATTTCTGGAATGCTTTCATTATCTGTAGAAACATCACAGTGCTCATTTTTCTCATTTTTCCTTATAATAACACTGTATGGGATCTAACTACAATCTTTCTGTTGCTCACTTTACTTGAAATGAGTTTTCTGTACTTTCAAGATGAAGGGTGGGTCAGGGTGGCTTTTTTAGCTTCATGACTCTATAGCTCCCCCTTCTGTTGTTTTTAATGAAATGTTAAAAATGATCTTTTATTTTGTTTCCCTGCCTCCATTTTACCTAGACCTTATCTCCCCTCCTTGCTTCCTTGCTTCCTTGCTTCCTTCCTTCCGTCCTCCCTCCCTCCTTCCTTCCTTTTTATTTTTTGGTTTCTACTTTTTTATCCCTACTGTCTTTGTCTTGCTCAGTTTGGATTCTACTCGTAACAAATTCTTCTTTGTGTGAAGCCCTGTCCTGGAAAGGAGTTTTAGTTTATTAGTTTCAAGAGTTCATAGGGTCTGCACTGTCTAGCTCCTTCAGATCTTACCGTGGGCCCTTTGCAATAACCCACATGTAGGGATATCTAATATGTCCTCCCAATTTTAGCAAAGCATGTCATTTCTGGAGGTACTTGGGCCTGAAGCAATACATGCCACTTCCAGGCTGACACAGTTAAGACCTGGTGTGCCTCCTCTGTCTCCTTTTTTTCACTTCTGTGTTCAACTTAGAAGATACAGCTGCATTGCTTGGATCCCTGAGTCCCGGATACCTAATCAATCCATGTTAGACTGTTTGAGCAAAAAGTAAAGTTTATGGCGGTAAGCCATTGAAATTTTGGGGTTCATTTGTTAGCACAGCCTGTCCTATCCAGCTCACATAGAAACTGATATGAAAGAGAGATGCTGCCATTGAAAACCCCTTAAATAGGTGGCATTGTTGTAGCAGTCTAGTGGCAGATGGCAAGGAAACTAATATTGAGCCTAGAAAGGTAGTGATCCATGTTATTCAGAGGGAAGCCATTTGGTAAAGCTGTCTTCTCTGACAGTTTAGAAGGCAAACCAAGTGCCTCCTGAATTTATAGTTCTAGGGAAAGGACTTGGAAAAGAGTAACATAACTAATATTTGTTTGCTACTATTGGCTGCATTTAGCAAGGGTTACAAGAAAGAAATAAGCTCAGAAAAGAATTGAAAGGGGATAAGGATAAGCCTGAAATTTAGGGTAGAGCAGGGCTGAAACACTCAGTTGATTCTAGATTCCTAACAGTATGATATGCTGCATTGGTCAGGGTTCTCCAGAGAAACGGAATGGACAAGATATATTATAGGATTATTACAGGAATTGGCTCACATGACCATGGGAATTGGTGAGTCACAGGGGAAGCTGCAAGCTGGAAACTCTGATGGCGGTGAGTTTGAATTCCGCAGAAGTGGTCTGACTGAAGTAGAGGCAGAAATTCTTTTTCTGACATCTGAAATCTTCAGTTCTGGCTTTAAAACCTCCAACTGATTGGATGAAGTGACTCCTCCCATTGATGAGGGCAAGTCTCCTTTGTTGATTGTAGATGCAATCAGCTGTAGATGCAATCAAATGAATAATGATGTAAATCCATCTATGAAATTCCCTCACAGTAACAATCAGGACTGTGCTTACTTGATCAAACAATTGAACATCATAACCTAGTCAAGCTGACAAATGAAATTACCCATCACAGATGGTATTTTAAAAGGCTTTGGGCCATAAACCCACCAAAACCTCTCAGTTGATTAAGGTATCTCGGGGCAAATATTAGAGTAAGAGTCTGACTTTTCCACCTATTGTTTCAGAGAGACTCAAGGATGTCATAGTTAAGTTGAGAGAAAGAGGTACATGGGTGGTAAAGCAAAGGCATATAGGTGAAAATTATTTCTTGAAAACAAGTCTGAGTGTAGTAGAACGCACATAAATTAGACTGGAGGCAAATAATTCAGAAGCCTGCTAAGTTTGTAAAAGGAATATAATTCCAATAAAACCCCAAGCCTAGCCTACAAAAGCCTTTGACAGCTTGAGACTTAAAATGATATTAAATGATATCAGAAACATCATCCTTCTAGAAGACAGGAATTGAGCAGAGAAAATGAGAATGCTCACTCCAGATATGGCCAAGAAGAGAAATGAAAAAGGTGGAAAAAAGAAGAACACTCCCAAAAGGCAGAGTGAGGGGCCATGGAATGCACTGGATAAGAGAGTTTCTCCCAGAGAGAGAAATCAGGGCCTAATCAAGGAACATTTTTCATCCTCAAAGTAGAGGGCTGCACGAAGTGTGCCTGGAAGGATTTCAAAATTGCTATGAATTTTTAAATTCTGGATGATTTTTATTCAAAATTCATTTTGAAATGCCTAGATGGCTTCCAAATGGGAATGCTTACTGTGGCTATCTGGTCTTGGTTCCACATTGTTTATTGAGTGTGTGTGGAGAGGGGTAGATAATTTTCATTTTACTTCAGAAGGCTCTGGACAAAGTGAAGCTTCACACTGACCAATGACCACCATATATCACTCAGAGGTCCTGAACTCTGATCAGGAGGCAATGACTGGGTGGGACTTAGGTTTTTCTCCCCTTGAGGGAAGGGTGTGTTCAACATGAAGGAAGAAGGGAGCAAACGGGTATTTGGTGACATGGCAGAAGCAACTAGGGTTCACTGTGTATCCATGTTTGTCATTTCCCAGCCTTCTTTGCCATTGGGTTGGGGTCTTGTGACTCATTCTGGCCACTGGACTGTGAGCAAAAGTGACATGTTAATTTCAGGGTGAGGCAGTGAAGAGCTGATGGAACCACTCGATGGTGGAGCCACGGGATGGATACCTGGATGCCAGAGTCACCATGTGGAGGAAAGGTGCCCTGGAGAGTTACCCAGCTTATTTCATATTGTGATATGAGCAAGAAATGAATCTTTGCTTTTTTAAACTACTTAGATTGTGGGGTTTTTGTTACCACAGCATATCTTAGCTTAGTCTGACCAACACAGATGTATACTTTTTTTCCTACACAAAATTGAGACCCTACCAATCATGTTATTTTATAACATGCTTAAAAAAACTTTAGGGAAGCGGGTGTGGCTCAATCGATAGAGCTCCCGTTTACCATATGGGAGGCCCCGGGTTCGCTTCCCGGGGCCTCCTTGTGAGGGCAGGCCGGCGCGGTGGGCTGATGCAGCAAGACCTCGCAGCAAGGGGGAGATAAGCAGACACAGAAAAAACACAGCAAATGGACACAGCAAACACAAGCAGCAAGGGGGGCATAAATAAATAAATAAATAAATCTTTAAAAAAAAACAAAAAACAAAAAAAAAGCACTTTAAAATGTTTTATCAAAGTGCAATTTATATAGAACAAAATTCTCCAGTTTTAGGTAATAGTTTGATAAATCTTTAGTTATGTAACCACCCCCTACAAATAAGATATAGAATATTTCCTTCAACCCAAAAAGTTCCCTCTTGTCCATTTGTAGTCAACTGCCATTCCCACCCCCAGCTCCTGGCAAACACTGATTTGTTTTCTGTCATTAAATTTTGCCTTTTCTAGAAGATCATATAAATGGAATCATACTGTGTCTTTCATGTCTAGCTTCATTCACTTAGCATAATGCTTTTGAGATTTATCCAAAAGTTCATTCCTTTTTATTTTTTCATTATGTGGATATACCACGATTTGTTTATCCATTCCCCAGTTGGTGGACATTTGGGTTGCTTCCGGTTTTTGACTGTGACGAATAAAGTTGATATGAACATTTGTGTACAAGTTCTGTGTGGCCACATGTTTTCATTTCTTTTGGGTAAAAACCTAGGCATAGAATTGCTGAGTTGTGTGGTAAATGTATATTTCGGAAGAAAAAGCCCAAAACAGTTTTCCAAAGTGACGACGGTGCTATTTTGTTCTCCAATAAACAATCTAGGAGAATATAAAAGCGATTTTTTGCTTCATGAGTATTTCCCCAATTAAGTAAACATTTTTCTGGAACACGATTTCAGTGGTTTTAATAATTCAACCAATGCCCTGTTGTTTAACATTTGGGCCACTTCATGTTTTTCCTCATTATAGTATTGATTGTGAAGATATCCTTGTATGGGAACTTCAGTGCACATCTCTGGTTATTTACTTAAACAAAATTCCTAGAAGTGGGGTCTCTGGGGTATGGAGTATGAACTTTTCTTTAGAATTTTGATATATATTGCCTTCTTAAATTGAGGTACCAATTTATTCTCAGACCAGCAGTATGGGAGGATGCTCATTTCATCACCCTATGTAGTATCGTCTATAAAAATCTTTGCCACTTTGATAACTGAAAATTATATTTTATTTTAATTTGCATGGTTAAAAATTTTTAGTGGAATTCTCATTCCTGGTTTCCTACATTTTTTCCCATTTTCCTGTTTGGGGTGTTTATCTTTTTATTACCTGATTCATAAAACCTCTTCTTATAGTGAGGATATTAATCTTTTCTGAGTCTTCTATGTTGCTAATACTTTATATTTCACCTTTTGAATTCTGTCTAGGTTGTTTTGGGTCCACAGGCTTTGTTTTAGTTTGCCAAAGGGCTGCTGATGCAAAGTACCAGAAATGTTTTGGCTTTTAGAAAGGGGATTTATTTATTTATTTAGGGTAAAAGCTTACAATTCCAAGGCCATGAAAAGTCCAAACCAAGGCACCATCAGAGGTGTTTCTCACTAAAGTCAGCTACTGTTGATCCTGGCATGTTGCCATGTGTGAAGCAAGATGGCTGCCAACCTCTGCTGGTTACAGCCTTCTCCACCATCTCCTCTTGAGCTGCTCTGTGGGCCCAGCTTCTTGGGGTTTTGTGCTTAGGGATCCTGTAGTCCTTTCACTCCTGGCACAGGGTTTGTCTCTTAGGGCTTCTGTCTTTGCAGCTCAGCTATGGGCAAAACTGGAGTCTTTTCTCTTGCACAGCAGTTCCCTTTTTCCTCTTGTCTGTATGTCCATGTGAGTCTGTTTATATCAGATCCTGCAAGGGGACAGGGATTCAACCTGTTGCCCTAAGGCAATCTTATCAAGTAATCTAATCAAAGGCCCCTCAACTGAATTTAATGCAATCAAAGTATATCACACCCAGAGGAATACATTAGTTTAGAAACCTAATACTCTTTCTCTTTTTGGGATTCATAAAATAATCTCAAACTGCCACAGGCCTTTTAAATTGTTTTGTCATCAGACATGTCAACTATCCTTTTCTGGCTTCTATTGTTGGTATTATGCTTGGAAAGATCTTCCTCAAGAGAAGATCTCCTCAATCTCTTTATTTTTTTTTAAAGTTTTGAGCTTTACACTTAGCACTTTCTGGATTAACTTTTCTAACTGGGATGTTCAGGAGACCTACCAAAGAGAATGTGACATGTATTTAAGTTTAACAAATAGTGAAAATGTCCATCTCTATCCCCTAAAGATAGTCAGGGGTAAGAACGAAAGCCACAGAAGAGACAGAGTGTTTGCTTTACTTATTTCATTTATGTGGAGGTCAAAACTGAGGGAAACAGAGACATATTTTCTCTAGGAATATACCTGATAAAACTGTAAAGAAAAGCAAGGGAATGACACAGACAAAATTCTAAAGGGTAGCGTTTTGGATTGAATCGCATCTCCCCAAGCCCTTGAATGTGATCCTATTTATAAATAGGACCCTTGAGGATGTTTATGAGTTAAGGTGAGACCCAGCTGATTCAGAATGGGCCTAAATCCAGTATGACTGGAGTCCTTAGAAACTGAGGAAATTTCGACCTAGCAGGAGACAGACAGGGAGAGATAGCCCTGTGATGGAGGTAGAGCTTGAGCTCTGGATCACTGGCCACCACCAGTAGGTTCAGCCCTGCTGACATCAGGACTCAGTCTTCTGGCCTCCAAAACTGGGAGAAAATGCATTTCTGTTGTTTGAAGCCACCCAGTTTGTGGTGCTTTGTTATGGCAGCCATAACTCCTAGAGGAAAAGTGGAGTTGAAATTAAAGAGGGACACTCAGGGCCTTCAGAGGTACTGACCATGCCCACTGGGCTTTTTTTTTTTTTTTTAGGCAGTACCAGGGATCGAACCTGGGGCCTTGTACATGGGAAGCAGGCACTCAACCACTTGAGCTACATCTGCTCCCCCGTCTTATGATTCTTGTTTAAACTCTACACAGATATTTTATATACTCTTTCATATGAGTGTGTTCCACATAGAAGTTTAAAAAAGTAGTTAGACATGTTAATGACTGGCTTCCCCATTTGATTTGATTCGCCAGGAATATATTTGAGAATATGGTGTGAGGAAGAGGGTAGATGGTCTACTTTGAATTTCTCTGCTGAGAGCTCAGAGAATTTTCTCCTTCATTTCACAAGCTTTTGTGTAAACTTGTTTTGTGTAGGGCACCGTGGGGATACTAAAATAAAGCATCTCTTCTTCTTTTCACCCAATATCAATTGGACAGGCACTTTTCATAAAAAAAAAAAATGGGGCAGCTACTTTTATTTATTTTTCCTTAATATTTTATTGAATTATCTCATTCATATATGAACATACATAAACAATAAGTGTATAGTAAAATTTGTGAACTTACAAAACAAACATGCACATCATCACGCAGAGCTCTCATTCATCACCCCGCCAATAGCACCTTGCATTGTTGTGAAATATTTATTACAAACTTTGAAAGAGCATCATCAAACTATTACTACTAACTATAGCCCATATCTTACATTTGGTGTATTTTTCCTCCAACCTGTCCAATTATTAACATACTGTATTAGCATTATATGTTTATTATAGTTCATAAGAGAACATTCTCATTTTGTTCTGTTAACCAAGTCCTTCTCCCACCACTGGATTCCCTGTGTTATACAGCTTTGTACAACCCATTCAAAGTGTACGCTCAGTGGCTCTCATTTTCATCAGAGTTGTGACATCATCACCTCAATCAATTTTAGAACGTTTTCTTTACTCTTAAAGGAAAACTCCCATATCCTCTTTTACTGCCCTATTTTTGCCCCTTAGAATGGATATAATATCTTCTTTGCTGTTCCTGCAAAAGAACAGGCACTTTTCTAGGGCCTAGGGGTACAGCTCCATGAACAAGGCAGAATAGACCATGCCCCCTCAGAGGTCCAGTAATTCTGCCAGTGGCTAGTGCCAAGTGTTGGAAGACAGGGCCCAATTTTGAGTCAGAGGAAAGGGTGGACACGTCCAGCTTTGCGGGTATTATAGTTTGCTAGGTTGCTGAAAGCAGATACAATGAAATGGGTTGGCTTAACAATGAAAATTTATTAGCTTATAGTTTTTGAGGCTGAGAAAAATGTCCAAGTCAAGGCATCACCAATGTGACTCTTTCTTCCTGAACACTGACTATCTGTGGTCCTGGACTCCTCTGTCACATGGCAAGGCACATGGTGGCATCTGCTGGTCTCTCCCTTCTCTTCCAACATCTTGCTTCCATGACTTTCTCTTTCTCTCTCTCTGTATTCATTCTGTTTATAAAGAACTCCGTTTATAAGAGAATTAAGATCCACCCTGGGCCATGCCTTAACCGAAGTAATCTTATCAAAAGGTCCTACTTGCCATAGGTTTACACCCACAGTAATGGATTAGCTTTAAGAACATGATTTTCTGGGGTACATATGGCTCCAAACCACCAAGGTGGGGGTGACTTCCAGGCTTCCTAGAAAAGGGGGCCTTTGCTCTGGGCCCTAATACATGGATTGAAATTTGGACAGATGAGAAGGGGATAGGTAGGGGAGAGAACTTACTCAAATGCCTAACAGCCGAATGAAGGTATCATTTCATAGTTTATCAGTTAGACAGTGTTGGAGTGCAGGTAAGAGGATTCCCCAACCACAGTGGCTTAAGTAATAAAAATGATTACTTATCTCATATAAGTAAAATTCAGAGGTAGCTAGTTCCACTCCTCAATGGAGCCTCACCTTCAATGTGTCAACTTATGTTCTTAGGCTTAATGAGTTATAGTTGCAAGATGGCTGCCTCAGCTCCAGTTATCAGATCCTTTCACAGTTCCCTTCAAAGTCAGGAGGCAAGGGGGCAATCAATGTATTGAGTCTGCTCCTCCCACATCTATCTTTGTATCAGCAGGATAATGTTTCCCACAAACCTCTAGCAATCTTTCCTTATGTGTCATTGTTCAAAACTATGTCACATGGCAATGATAAACCAATCACTGGGACTCCTTGAATGGTTCAGACCAGTCAGGATTCATCCTTTAGAGCAGTGTGGTCTAACAGAACTTTCTGCAATAGTGAAATATCCTATATCTGCACTTAGAAAGCAGAGAGTGCGAACAGAATTTTAAAAAAATTATTGTAGTAACATATTGGGAAGTGGATGTGGCTCAAGTGGTTGGGCTCCCGTCTACCATATGGGAGGCCTTGGGTTTGGTTCCCGGGGCCTCCTGGTGAGGGCAAGCTGGCCCACACCAGTGGAGAGCTGACCGCCTGTGCCCGTGGAGAGCTGGCGCAGCAAGATGACGCAACAAAGGGGAGACAAGCAGACACAGAGGAAACGTGCAGCAAATGGACAGAGAAAGCAGACAGTGAGCACAAGCGGCAAGGTGGGCGGGATAAATAAATAAATAAAAACAAATCTTAAAAAAAATTATTATAGTAACATATAGACAACATAAAATTTCCCTTGTTAACCACTTTCAAGTGTACAATTCAGTGATGTTAATTAGACTCTCAATATTGTGCTACCATCATCAATATCCATTAC
>JAQZBX010036371.1:0-24200 GCA_029593785.1 Cabassous unicinctus
AAAAAAGTAAGTTACAAATTTTCCATTATACACAAGTGTGCAAAATACACTGCACAGATGGATTTTAAATTCTTGTTTGCCAAAGGAGTGTCATTAAGGATCAAACACAAAGGAAGTTGCATAGTTAAACATGAACTCATTCTTTATTTTGCATCTTTGCGAAAAATAACAACCAAAATACCTTTTGTTGGTGGAAGTCTCCTTAACATTTGTTTGTCCTAAAACTTTTGTCATATTTCATAATATAATCCGCGTTAAAGCTAAGCTCATGTTTAGCAATATGTACATGGAGGAAAATATGGCATCTTTATCATCCTTCGATTTCCAGAACTTAGTGGGGTGCCTGACTTCCAAGAGATGTTTATTGAAGGTGAAAGAAATTAGCTAAGTGAAAACAGAGGCCAACTAATTGAGTGTCTGTGTACCAAGTTAATTATAGTGTTTATAGCTATGAAGACTATAATGTAATACCATTGAAAAACCATACAAAGAAGTAACTTATTAACTATGTGCACATAAAATAATATTTATTTATATAATTGAATGTATAGAGTGTAGATATTGAATTTCATGAATGGCATTAAATGTAGAGTATATGACTATTTTTAAAATGTTCTAGAAGAAATAAATTACCTTACAAACAAATTTCTAGCTTTATTACTTGGCATATGTTTCTGGCACCTTTAAACATACTGATAACTAGCATGGCTGCTTGAGTCTTGGAACACAGCTCTAAAAATAGTTGACATTTTGCTGTTTCTATAGTAACAAAGAAAATGGCTTCATACTCTAGCACTGCTCCCACAGAGCTTAATGTTCTCTCTAGATTGCCTATATACTATACTGCTATATTATTGTAGTAAAATCTACCATTACTGTTTTTTCATGTTTTTGATGTCTTATAACAATCCAATCAGTAGTGTAACAATTTGAGTGTTTACCTGACATAGTTAAAATGTTCCGGTTATTTTTCAAGAAGCTGAATTTTACCTCAGATAGTGCTAAAATGAGGCTAGGCTTCTACATGATGTGATTTGAACTACTTTAGAAGGTTTTTCTGCTTCCAAATATCTTTTCCATCTGCTGCAATATCTAATATTTTACCATTTGTAAATGATTCTTTGGATGAAATAATAGTCCTCCTCTTTTAATGAACCAACCACTTCTCTTTGGAAGCCCCTAATATGTACTCCTGTAGTTTCAAACATATCTCTTTGTCTTATTTAAACCAATTCCAGTACACTTTTTACCCCTTTGAATTATAAATTTCAAAAGGGGACTTGTCTGTGTTATTTCCTAAGGAATTGTCAGTCAGAGAAGAGACACGTGGAGAGGTATCAGCCCACTCCAATACAGGTGTCAGGGTTGCCAGCCAAAGCATGACTCACACAGGCTCTGATGAAGAGACATTTTAATCACATGGAGAAGAGGCAGAGCAAGGTCAGCTTCACTAGTGAGCATCAGTTCTCCACAGCCAGTGGGTCTCAATCCTCGGCCTACACAGGGAGGTGTGCTAGGTGCAGCATCCCTGTCTTGTGTTTGTATTCCTAGTGGAGGAGCCCTGCCTACCCCTTACCACCAGGAACAGATATACCGTGGTGTGAGCTGGATGTCACAAGATATGCTCACCAGAGTCAGACTGTCTCCAGTGAATATTTGCATATACTTGGGATAATAGGGGAAGGAATGCTCCAGCAATCCCCTATATACTAGGAATTGTGTTTTTTCCAAGTGCTGACTTACAAAATGTAAGATAAATAAATCTGGCTTGTCCTAAGCCACTGATTTTGTGGTACGGCAGCCATATAAAACTAAAAGAGTGGGGAACAGAAAAGAATTTTCAGTAATAGGAAATTGCCCTGAAAACATGGGATACCTTAATTTTGTTTATTGAGACCTTTTGACTATTAAAAGAATAATATGCAATAATTTGGGAAGAAGAAACATACCGCCCCTAGAGAAAAGCCAATTTCTGTCATGAAACAAAATGAAATAAATATACTTCTTTAAAATTTTCACCTACTACATTTGAAAATTTATTTTTATTTATATGATTCACCATTGAAAAACTGTAGAATTATTTTAGTACTTGATTTGAATGGGAAACAGAGAAAATTAATATCGAAACAATAATTAAAGAACCAAATCACCAGTGCCATTTATTGTTAGTATATGATTCAAAGTATTTTTGCCCTGTTGACATTGCCTGTTTTTGTTGGATCCTTTTGATATGTACCATAATTAACAAACTTTATTCCACTAATTTAAAAAATATATGACTTGATCTTAATGTAGCAAATAGGATTTTATAAATTTGGGTGATATATAGGGAATATTTGAACTTTTTAATTCATCTGTGTTACAATTCTACTTTTCCTCTTATTCAAGATTACAATAATCACACTGTAAAATAATGAGTTTCACATGATTAAAAACAGATAGTGTAATATATATGTAATTTTTAAAGCTAACAATCGTAAGGACTGTTACACTTTTTGAGATCTATGAATGATTTCTCTCTCTTGAAAGCTTGATTTTCATCCATCTATTCAATGCATCTATTAAATATCTTCTATGTACAAACTATATGGATCAAGACTCTAAAGAGATAACAGGCTATGTATATAGCTTGTACTTCATTAAATGAGCATTTGTACGATATAAATTCCATTCTGCCCCAATCCAACCCTATCCAAAACTGCTGCACTTTTGTTATAGTCACTGAAAATTTTCCCATCCAGGTTATTTCATCTGAAATATTTGTTAAGTGTCTGGTTTTAATAGAGGAATGGTATGTGTTTATTTACAATTAAAAGTCCATAAATTGGCGGATGTGTGGAAAATACTTTGTAAGGGATTTCAGGAAGAAAATAAGGGGATGAAGCATTTAAGATGCTACTGTAGTAGTCCAGGTAAATGGTGATGGTAGCTTAGTTTAGGATAGCATGGATTAACTGGAAAGAAATGGATATATTCAGGATGTATTGCAGAATTAAATTTAATGGAATAAAAGAATAAGATGAGATAGGCACAACAGTAACAAGATATTGATGTATTTTTTGACATTTTGATTACAGAAGTTGTGGGTTTACAGACCAATCATGCATAAAATTCAGGATTCAAATACACCACACCACCAACAGTTTGTTTTGGTGTGGAATATTTGTTACAATTTATGATAGCACTTTTTAATAATTGTACTAAATTTTTAACAGTAGATACCTTTGTTACAAGTGATGAAAAATTATTGAAATAGTAGTATTAATTATCATCCATAGTTTTTATTAGGTGTATTTTTTCCATATACCACCTTATTATTACCTCTTTGTATCAGTGTCATACATTTGTTATAATTCATTAAAGAACGTTCTTGTAGTATTTACTACAGTCCATCATCTACAATAGGGTTCAACCATGCTATACAGCCCTATTTTTTTATCTTTGAATTTTTATTCTAGTAACATATATGACCTAAAGTTTACCCTTTTAACAATATTTGCCTATATAATTCAGTGCTGTGAATACCGTCACAATAAATAATGTGCTGCTATCACCACCATCTATTTCCAAATCTTTACAGTCAACCTAAATAGAAATTCTGTACAAATTAAATATCAAATCCCCCTTCTCTAACTCCAACCTATCCCCTGGTAAACCAAATTATAGATTCTTACTCTATTTGTTGCCTCATTATAATTAGTTCATATCAGTCAGATCATATAATATTTGTTCTTTTGTGTCTGGCTTATTTCACTCAGCATAATGTCTTCAAGGTTCATCCTTGTTGTCATATATATCTCAATTTCATTTCTCCTTACAGCACCGTAGCATTCCATTGTATCTATGTATCACATTTTGTTTATCCATTCATCAACTGATGGACATGTGAGTTGCTTCCAGTTTTGGCAATTGTTTATAATGCTATTATGAACATTAGTGTACAAATATCTGCTCAAGTCCCAGATTTCAGTTCTTCTGAATATATTCCTAGTAGTGGGAGTGTTAGGTCATGTGACAGTTCTATGTTTAGCTTCCTGAGGAATTGCCAAACTGTCTTCCACAGCAGCTGCACCATTTTATATTCCCACCAGCAATGAAAGAGTGCACCTATTTCTCCATATCCTCTCCAACACTTGTAGTTTTCTGTTTTTTAAAAATGACCATTCCAGTGGGTAAGAAATGGTATCTCATTGTGGTTTGGATTTGCATTTCCCTAACAGCTTGTGATATTGACTATCTTTTCATGTGTGTGTATGTGTTTAAATCTATTTGTATATCCTATTTGGAGAAATGTCTGTTCAAGCCTTTTGCTCATTTTTTAACTGAGTTGCTTGTCTTTTTATTGTTGAGTTTATGATCCCTCTATATACCATGGAAATGAAACCCTTATCCAATATGTAGTTTCCAAATATTTTCCCCATTGAGTAGGCTGCCTCTTCACCTTCTTGATAAATTTGTTTGAAGCACAAAAGTGTTTAATTTTGAGGAGGTCCCATTTATCCATGTTTTTCTTTCATTGCTTGTGCTTTCAGTGTAAAGTTTAAGAAACCACCAGATCTTGAAGATGTTTCTTAACATTTTCTTCTAGGAGTTTTATGGTCCTAGCTTTTATTTTAGGTCTTTGATACCTTTTTAGTTAATTGTTGTAAAGCTGTGACATAGGGGTCCTCTTTCTTTCTTTTGGATATGGATATCCAGTTCTCCCAGCACCATTTGATGCTGTTTTTACTCAGCTGTGTGAGCTTGTGAAAAATCACCTTATCATAGATGTGAGGGTCTATTTCTGAACACTCAATTCAGTTCTATTCATTTATATGTTTATCTTTATGCCAGTACCATGCTGTTTTTACCACTATATCTAGGTAATATGATTTAAAGTCAAGAAGTGAGAGTCCTCCAACCTTTTTTTTTTTTTTTTAAAGATATTTATGGCTAGTCAGAGTCCCTTACCTTTCCAACTAAATTTGATAATTGGCTTTTCCATTTCTTCAGAAAAAATGTTGGAATTTTTATTGGGATTACATTAAATCTGTAAATCAATTTGGGTAGAATTGACATCTTAACAATATTTAGGCTTCCAATCCATGAACTTGGAATGTCCTTCCATTTATTTAAGTGATCTTTGATTTATTTTAGAAATGTTTTGAGTTTTCTGAATACAAGTCCTTTACGCCCTTGGTTAAGTTCATTCCTAAATAATTGATTCTTTTAGTGACTCTTGTAAATGGAAATTTTTCCTGACTTCTTCCTCAGATTACTCATTACTAGTGTATAGAAGCACAACTGATTTTTATTTTTGAATCTTGTATCCTATTACTCTGTGGAACTTTTTTATTAGCTCTGGTAGCTTTGTTCTAAAATTTTCAGGACTTTCTAAGTGTAGGATCATATTATCTGTTAATAGCAAAAGTTTTACTTCTTCCTTTTCAATTTTGATACCTTTTATTTCTTTTTCTTGTCTAATTGCTCTAGCTAGAACCTCTAGCCCAATAGTGAACAACAGTGGTGATAGGAAGCATCCTTGTCTTTTTCCTGATCTTAACAGGAAAGCTTTCAGTCTTCACCATTGAGCACAATGTTCACTGTGGGTAATTTGATATAAACCCTTTATCATGTTAGGAAAGTTTCCTTCTATTTCTAGCTTTCAGCTTCTCAGTTTCTGTTTATCTGTAAATAGTCTAAACTCACCGTCAGTTTTGGAGGACAATTTTGACTGTTATAAGATTCTTGGCTGGCAGTTTTTCTCTTTCAGTATCTTAAATATATAATACCAATGCTTTCTTTCCTCCATGGTTTCCGATGAGAAATCAGCACTTAATCTTGGTAATCCCTTGTAGGATGAATCACTTTTCTCTTGCTGCTTTCAGAATTCTCTCTTTATCCTTGGCATTTGACATTCTGATTAGTATGTAGCTCAGAATAAATCTATTTGGATTTATTCAGATTGGAGTACATTGTGCCTCTTGGGCATGGATATCTATTTACTCCACAAGATTTGGGAAATTTCTACCATTATTTTTCTACCATTATTACCTCAAATATTCCTTTCTTTCTTGCTGGTTGTGAGTAGGAGCCAAGGATGTAGTTTGTACTGTAAGCTGAGCTGTGGAGGCAGAAGCTTGCCCACATTGCACCAGGAATGAAGCTTCTCCATCTTTCTTTTTTGCCAGAGGTAGGGAGAGAGCCACAGTCATGTGTAGTAATCCAAGCCATGTAAGTCAAAACCATCTCTAGTTGACCGGATAATCTGATGAAGCTTCACACCCCTTCCCTCCCTCCTGGGCAGGTTGGAGCTGCAGGTGTGGGTAGCAAACTAAGCTGTGTGGGTCAAAACTAACTGCAGTTGAACAGGTATACTAATGTAGCTCCAGCCCTTCTCCTCCCCTGTCAAAGTTGGGGATGGACCCTCCGGAGTGCCCAACAATCTAATTTGCATGGGCCAAAAGTGCCTGCAGTTGTCCTGAGAGGTTGAGCAACTACTGTCCCTTCTGCTCTTTAGGGGGTGAGGATGGAACCAAGGAAACCAACAAAGTAGCTCATGCAGGCCAAAAGCACCTGCAGCTGCCCAGAGAGGCTGAGGAAACACAGCTCCCCTTCTATCACCTCCCTCTTTTCTTCCTGGGAGGACTTCTGTATGCAGAGTTCCTCAGCAGCTTGTGTTCTGCCCTGGATCTCTATAGACTTGGTTGCCAATTTCTGGATATGCTTGGGGTTTTAACTTGCTGCTATGGGATTTATAGTCTGTGTGCCCAGTGGGAGGTGAGCAGGAACTTGGCCCCTGTCTCTGAGCACCTCCTAAGCTGCAGGAGACCAAGTGAGGGAGAGGGATTTTATGGGCAGGTCCAGGATGGAAGTTTCCCTACATGATATATCTTTCTTTGATTCAGCATTTGTGGAGTTCTTCTCCAGTCTCCACTGTCCTCCAGAGTTCTAAACAAGTGGAATTGTCCTTTTATTCTCTGAATCTCTTGGGAGGTTTTATTAGGGGATGTCTTCTATCACCATGTTGATGATGTCACCTCAAGATATAGTTCTTGATATGACCCATTGAATGGATGCTGGTATTACTTCCTGAAATGGGACAGACAGATATAAAAGCAGGTTTGCTTGAAGAAGAGTATTTTATGTGGGATTTCAATAATACTCTTGAACATGTTGTTAGGATGACTACTGTTTACCCAAGTAGTGATTTTAAGTAGAAATTTGGGTACACAAATATGGCATTTTAATAAGAGATCTAGTTTGGAAATGTAGATTTGGGACACATAGACTTACATATGGTATCTAAAGCTTTGCCCCTACATGAGAGTTGTGGGAATGTGATGGTTACAGACCAGTCATGGGGTACTCCAACATTTGGGACTGAGCAGGAACAAAGAGTCAGCAAAGAGCCTGAGAAGAGAGATGTGTGAAGTACAGGGAAATAAGGAAAAAGTTATATAATAGAATACAAATGGGGTGAATACTGTATTTGAAAGTGACAAAGACCAACTGCTAAGTGCAAACAATATAAAGAAACCAAAATCCTTTTTTCCATTCATTTGGATATTGATTGGTTATTGTTTTACCTTAATCCTTTAATACTATAGTAAATAAATTGCTTATCATATTTAAATATACAAATATGCTATTATTTTAATATTAGATTTTGCCTTCTGGGTATTTTAGTTTGCATTCCATATGCTTGACTTTAATCTACCAGATATTTACTCATGATTTCATGTGCTTATTTTATAATATTTGAACCCTTCAATTATCATTTTGCAAAAGCTTGTTTCAGTGGAGTTACTCTATTAAAAACTATTGGACAAATACTTCATTATCTCCTTATAAATAACAATCATTTACTTTTTTTTAAATTGTATAATCTCACTTTTATTAAATAGAGTAAGTATATTTCAATGCAATGAGCAATTACTGAGTGCATACTATACTAGATATTGTTCTTTTTTCCTGGAATTGAGGAAGATAAGAATTCCCACTTTATAAGAAGCATAGCAATCAGTTACAGTTTGCTCGAATGAGAAAATTAATAGCTGTTTATCAAGGTAGAACTATGTAAAAATATTACAGAAGTTGTTAGCCCAAGACTGATAAAGACAATAACTATCTGGTGCATGGCTCTTTGTATCTGTCATACCATCTTCCTTTCTGTATGGCTTCCACCTTATTGTAACAGGTGGCTCCAGGCTGCATATATTCACTTTAGTCAGCAGGAAGGAAGAAGATAGAAGATGGGATCAGTCCTTTCTTTTAAAGACAGTTCTTGGAAGTTTTATACAACACTTCTGCTTAGATTCCTTAGGTCAGAACTTAAACACATGTCCATGACCACCTATAAGATTGCTGGGAAATGTAGACTTCACTGTGGGAAGCCATCATCATCATGGCTATCTAAAAATTTGGGGCTTCATTTACTAGGAAAGAAAAAGAAAAAAGGTATCAAGGGCAATAGGCAATTTACACATCCACATAGATTTTTTAAAATAGAAAATAAGTGATTTTCCAAAAAAAAAATGTACAGAGTTCTAGGAGACCACAAACAAACTGAATGTCACCCACCTGGGATAGTACAAGAAAGATTTCCTTTCATCCAATCTGAGTCTTGAAATATAATGAGTTATTCAGACAATAAAGAGTAGAGGGAGGGAAAGATCTGAAGAAAATTGCATGAGAAACAGAACCCAAAATAGTATCAGCTTTAGTAGGGATAACCAGGTATATACAAATATTTTTCAAATGGAAACAAAACTAATTTAGAGTGTACATAAAACTAGAAAACTAGGCAGGTAAAACTGTGTACAGATTACCTTGCACATTATGCTAAGGAACCTAGATTTGCTTTGTAGAATTCAAGGCACTGAATTCAGAACTTCTAGCAAGACTGACATCATCCCAATTGCATTTTAACTAGATTATTTTGGCAATATTGCAAAGCATGGATTTGAAGCAGAATCATGTTGGAAGCAGGAATATAATTCGGAGGATAATGCAAGAATTTGGAAAAAAGATGAGAGTTTGAAATAAGGAAAGGTAATAAGGAGTAGAAGGGGATGGGGAAGGAGACTTTAGTTATTTAAGGTATAAAAGAAACTAGATTTGGTGATTGGTAAATTTCCAAACAAAATTAATTACAATTGTACTTTAGGTTGAATATCAGTTGGATTTCATGTAAATTGGAGTTAGATGCTCACCTCAGACAACTATAAGCATGTATATTACCTTGACTGTCCGGTGAAATTTTTAAAAGATGTGTAAGATGGAGTCCATTTTCTGTTAAATAAGACTGCCCCATAGACTGCTGGGCATCTCTCAAAACTGGTCCCTGCCCACTCCTAAGAAAGCTTCAAATCACGTGACAACCAAAAATGCTCCCAACAAATTTCTAACATGTACCACATCTATTGAGAACCACTGACAAATAGATGTAGAGTGAGAAAAAATGTGGCCAAAGGTGAAATGTTGAGGAAAAATAATTAAGAAGCAGGCATAGAAAAGGCAGGCAATGCAGGGGCTTGAGAACAAACACTTAAAATAGTAGAAGAATGAAGAGAGTATGGTATCATGGAAGTCAAATTAAAAATGGAGAATTCTTTTAAAGAGACAGAGAAAGAATTAAATGTGTCTTTTACATAATAAGGCAATTTTCATTTATAAGCAAAAGAAAAATGTTCTGACTTTGTTGATTACGTTATCTGATTTTCAAAATTAATAAGTGTTGGCTAAATTATGACTAAATATTTGGATGAAAATGAAAAATGATGCTATCTGGAAAGTTACAAATCCAGTTATCTCAAATTAAAGTTTTGACGCAGTAGTACAAAACACCTAGAATGCTCTTATGTCTCCCAAGTTTTTTTTTTTTTAATTTAGACTTCAACATATATTTTGATTTATTTTGGTAACTAGGGCAATTAGTTGAATGGCCATAATATTTTTCACTCTTCATCCAGATGGTCTACCTTTATAAAGTGATGGTTAAGTTCTTGTGTCAACTTGGCCAGGTTATGGTGTCCAGTTATTCAATCAAGCAAGCCCTGGTCTGATTGTTACTGTGAGGATATTTCATTTAAAATCATCAGTAAGTTGATTGCATCTATGGCTGATTACATCTACGATCAACTTAAGAAATTGCCTTCAACAACTAGAGAAGTCTCATCCAATCGGTTGGAGGTCTTAAAAGGAGAAGTAATGATTTCAGCAATCAGAAGGGAGAATTTTCATCTCTGCTTCAGCCAGCTAGATTCTCCTGGATAGTTCACTAAAAACCTTTGTCAGTGTTCCCAGCATGTGACCTTCTCTATGGAATTCAGACTTACCCATCCCCACATTTACATGGGCTAATTCCTATAACATATAATATTTACATTAAATATATATGTATGTATCTCCTGTCAGTTGTTTTCCCAGAGAACCCTGACTAATATGCAGAGCATCAAAGTATATTTCCAATTTATTGTAAATAAAAGATGAGAATTCTATTTCTCCTGACAGATATACAATATTTAGATAATATTAAGTTAATCTTTGCAATTTAATTTATTAGTTCTGGATTTTAAAATATCCATGCATCTCCCACTGCTGCTGATATAACGTGATATTTCAGAAACTGTTCATGACTTTTATAAATGCTAATTTACCTGCTAATTTAAATTTCAATTTTAATTTGGCAGAGAATCAAATAAAAGGTGACTTTAAACTTCCTCTATTTTAATTGAAACTGAAGAAGGTATAGCTTAGATATTAGTTTGAGAAGATTTTGAAAAGTGATTTTTAATACATTCTTTGATTACCTGGCAGTGCTCATTTAAAAAAATATATATATTAAAATGGTAAAACATTTTATAATGATTTGCATTTTAAAATGACAGTACTGAATAATATCACTACATGTTGCCACATTTGTGCATATGTGGCAGGAGGATTGTTCAGTCCTTGTAATAATTTGTGGCTGCTTGTTTCCTGATTTTGTTTACCTCTGGTGTACATCATATAGAGGATAAAGCACTGCTCATATCACAATTGCTAAATTTTGATTGTACAAGATAATCAGATCAATTTTTTGACGAAAACACAAACAAATTTAAATGTATTGATATCATTATCAGATATTTTAATTAAATAGAGTAAGGAACCAACATTTCAATAAAAATTAATCATAGATAGAACTATAAATTGATTTATTTTTGTCTTGTGGCCTTCATGATGAAATAGATGATATCATCTTTTGTATGGTTGGTCCCAAAGTAACTTTAATAATTTTGTATTCAATTTACTAATTTAATTTCTATTTAACTACTCATTTAGTAATATCCTAATATCCTGGGTCCATAACTCACCCTTTAAAGAAAAATACATATAAAAGGAGGGTTATTTGTTTGCTTTTGTGGATGTAATTGTTAAGTCTCTAAATTAGTTTAAATTTTACTAAATAAATTCAGTAATATCTTTAATATGCTAGATTAGAAAATATATACTCAAGAAACTTTTTGTACATCATAAAGATTTTTAATTAGTAATCTCTCCTATTCAGTCTCTATCTGATACAGCCTTCAAGGATTTCAGCAAAAAAAAAAAAAAATGCAATCAATGAACTCCGATGTTAGTGTAATTTATTTGCAGATTCTCTTAAGAAAATTGACCTGCAGACATTAATCTGAACTTGTTCTTCTGAACAGACACAACATCATTTTTTTTACTTGAGTTAATAAAATTTGCCTTATCTGTTCACTGCACGCTCTGCACAACACAGAACACAAACATATTCATATACAGACACCACCTCAAAAATAGGCTGTAAGGGAGAGGAAACTAGTGGTGGTAGTATACCTCATAAGAAAATTACTTCCTGTGTTGTTCTAGCGAAACTGTAGTGTGATGACTGCTCAGGCCAAGTCTCATCTTTATGCGAAATAATTACATGACATAATTTTACTTTCCTTGAAAGGTGACTATTTCTTCTGACCCATGACAAATTTATTTTTCCATGATAAGTAAATACTGAGTTTCTGAAGAATGAAACATAGATATATTTTACTCCATCAAAACAAAATCCTGCTATCAGGAGAGAACTTGTAAAGGTTAGGATGAATTTACCTCCAGACTGAAATTGCCATGAGAAGCCCACATTTCTCTGGTTAAAACAAGTTGGAGGGGCAAATGCTTTCTCTATGCAACATTCCTTGTGATACCAATTATTTTTTCTCAATTCATTCCCAAGCATTTTGCAACATATAATGAACTGGAGACAAAGATGGAACAGGACTGGGCCAAACTCTTAGAGCTTACTTTGGCTGGTACATTTCTGACCATGCCCACTTAATAGTTCCTGAGCTCCTTAATTTCTCCCCTCTGGCTGATTGGCTTGTGCAATTCTGGCACTGTTTTTGGTGGAAGGGATGTCTCAGACATTCCCCCTTACCCCATCTGAGTCCCAGTCATATGACCAAACACCAGCCTAGGTTTTGCCTGTTCACTATTTGGCACTGGCACCTTTTTTACTGAGCAAATCTGTAAAACTGAATGAGGAGATCCTAACTACCTCCTAAGCCTGGCATATTGAACAAGGATGATTTTTAATTTTTTAAAAAAAGTTAAACTAGGTTTGATTGACTACATCTGCCAAGAGAGTATAAGGAAATCCTAATAGTCATTGGGTAATTCAGGAGTAGAAATGGGCATCATCAACTAAGTTAATTTAAGAAACAGAGAGTTTATACCCACAATTCCATTTCAATTTTCTTTATAACTGTCAGTTTTCCCCATTTTCTACTTTTCAGAATAAGGGTTTGATCAGCTTCCTAGATAATTTTCTGAGGCCATAGAGGAACACATTTGGAATGAAGCTTCTTACTTCCCAAATGACTGGGTGTGAGCATTACCTATGAACTGAATGCTATGGTCACAAGCAGCCAATGTGAGCATTTCTATCATGAGAGTGACCAGATGACCACAGAAACAGTAGCTTTGCCATCTTCAAATATGTGAACTGCATTACCAGAAACAACTTCTTTTTTCTACACCAAACTTAAAACTACAAATCATCTCTATCCAAAAACCTTATCTTCTGTGAAAGTAAATGATATGGAAGAATTTGAAGGTTATGTCATCTAAACCTTCTGACTAGAATGGAGAATTAGAATACATTGAATAGAAAGTTCAGAATAATTGATTCAGGAATTTCCATAGATTTTCAGTCTTCTATTTTTACTGTTATAAAATATTATTCTAGGCAGATTTTCAAAAGGTAAAAGAGTATATGTCATATGTCAGTAGTAAAGCACTTGAAATAAATTCATATTTGCCTCATATAAATATTTAGTAGTGCAATAGAAATCTGTAGTTTGTTAGAAAAGGATGCAGAATATTTTTAGAAAACATTCAGAATTTTAATAAGCATGTGGGTTTGAGAAAGTATAGGCTAGCCTTTTATAAATTAAGTGTCAGTTACAATTTGGGTTTTTTCATAGAAATCAGAAATTTACTGATGATTACATATGATACATAGTAGTTTGTCATGTATATGGTGGCATTATAAAAAGAAATCTCTGCAGTAGATATAACATTGAAAAATTTCACCTCATTACTAGACTTAACAGCTAAGTCCAGGATTTCTCACTAAGATTTAATGTTTTTGTTTCATGGTAGAATAAGAATTCTAAAGCAGCTTTATCTCTGTCTCATGTGACCTGATACTGTCTATCTGATCTTGAGATATTTTCCAGCCATTATCACACCAAAATCTAAGAAGGTAACTAGTTTTAGCACCTTTCTAAAATCTCTGGAGCAGAGCCATAAATATTCTCGCATATCAGGTCTCAACCTTCTAATTCCTATAACTCACCCTTCATTGTTTTGGGTTATAGAATATGTTAATATTTTAACAGATTATATCACACTGTATGTGATTTTGGAAGAGAGTTTAAGTTCTCTGGGTGAGAAGTAGGCCCCAAGACTTCCCTCATGTTTTAGTAGAAATATAATAAAAAGAGTAAAACATTATAACATGGAGATAATGATAATACCTACCATATTTACAGAAGTGCTGTAGATAATTGTTATAACAAATAAATATAGCATTTCAAAGACAAACTTATTAAAAATTATTTATCATTCCAGCACTAGTCCTGTTTCTGGTTAGAC
Organism: Cabassous unicinctus; assembly: GCA_029593785.1. NCBI lineage: Eukaryota > Metazoa > Chordata > Mammalia > Cingulata > Chlamyphoridae > Cabassous > Cabassous unicinctus. The sequence goes on from JAQZBX010036371.1 coordinate 14,143, forward strand.
AACTCTTCTGAACATGTAGAGCTTTTTTCTTCAATTTATGTCTGTCAAATAGTATCACAGTTTCCTTCCATCTCTAGCCTCTGACTGGGAAAGAGTATGGAGGATCTCGTGGTATGTTTTCTGAGCCAGGCCTAGAAGGGTATACAGTACTTCACCTTCAATCAATTGGTCCAAACTCAATTTCATGGCTCCAGCTAACTAGAAGTAAAACTGGGAAATACAGGTTAGCTGTGTGCCCAGCAGAAAGAGGTATAACATTGAAAATCTAGCCAGTCTCTGTCACAGTAAGTACTAGCTAGGGTCGCCAAATATCCATTGCATTCCTCCACCATACATGGGGCTCATTCACACTATCCGGGTGTGATAACTCAAAATCCCAGTCAAAAACTCCATTCAAATATCAGTCTCTATCCTCTAGGTGATGTGCAGTTTGTATCTGTTACAGATGTTGCTTTGTGGTAGGAATGAAAGTATGTGTTATTTAAAATTATATGTAACCTGCACACTTAATACATAATGATAAACATGGACATGATAATCGTAATAAAATTTGCTCAGAAAACGAAAAATGGAAGACCAAAACAATGACTGATTCATAGCAGTTATTAAAATCTGTTGGTCAGGCATTACAAAAGTCCCCTAACCTAAGCTTAGGAAAAACGTTCTGTAGACCTTGATTCTGCTTTCTGATAAAATTTCCTTCAACAATATATATTTGGTCCTGGCCTCTGCCCTTTGGAAAGGGCTTCTTTGTCTATTATTCCCCATGGCCTTATCTAATGTGGATGATAGGGAGTATGTCCTCTTTGAGGAAGCATAGCAGTGGCAGCTGCTTCATGCCAGAAGCTCATCAAATAGCTTTGGGTTATTTCAGAAGAGGGTTTCTAAGACTCAGAAAAGTCATAGACTATTTTTAGACCAGGCTTGCAGTCTCTTTGGCAATATAATTTCCTTAAAAACTTAGGAAGCTTTTTATCTATTTGCTTCCAGACAGTTTCATGTGCCAATAAACACAAATTCATACCTATAATTATTTTCCAAGCCTGACTTTTTCCTTTATTATTTCCCACAAGCTTCTCTGGGCTTAATGACTGTCACCTTGAGGCTACCTGGAATAGGAGTCTTGGGTGATATTCTTAATCTGATTTTTCACCACAAACCTAAGTTACTTTAATTTAATTAAAAAGCTTTATTTTACTCTTATTTTTCAAGGTTTTTAACTTTTCTTTTGCATTTTTTTATTTTTAAAAACTATATCTTACTCTTTGGGATCCAGAGCAGGCAGTTTTTTCCCAAACTTATAATGCCTTTGATCAATGCACTTTCTCCATTTCCTTCAATATCTACCACTTCTTTCATGAGCACTTCTCTTTCTTGTAATGATTTTTCAAGAACAACTCAAAATAGCTGATGGATATTATCATTCTAATTCTTTCCAAGCACTGTCCTAAAATTACATCTCAACAAGCATGTGGTCTGCCTTTCAAATTATTGCAGGTGACATTTTGCTAAATAAATTACCACAGTGTAGTGGCTCTCCAGGCTTTAATCCTTTTTTTTTTTTTTAATTTTCAATTCCTTTGCCTCCTATCTTCAAACCTTCACAACGCTTAACCAATAGCATATAATCAATTTGTTGTGGTTGTTAATAAGTAAGACCACAGTTAAAAATAGAAACTTAGAAGGTAGCAAGTGCAAGCAACTGTTTTAAAAAAAGAAACAAGCCCAAAATGTCAGTAGCTTAACCCAATATATATGTATCAATTTCTCATTCACACAATTGTCTAATATGTTCATTATTTATTGGGAGGACCTCATGGAAAGTTTTCCTCTAACTTAGTGAATCAGGGATGTCGACACCTTCAAATTGTGTCTCTGTCATACCATAAGGCCTCAGTGTATATCACCCCTAGCTTGACAAATAGAGAGAAAGAGAGAATGGAGAAACCTTGTGCTGGTTTTAATCATCCAGGTCTGGAAGCGATGTACATAACTTCTACTATATTTCACTTGATTGAGAGAGAAGTAGAGTGACCAAATATATCTCCAAGATCTTTATCCTGAAAAATTGGTGCTGGGGAAATCAGGTACACACTTAGTGGACATCTCCCAGGCAGGGCCTATCCTCCACATCTTTTTCTATTGTGTGCAGATGTTTCAGTATGTTTCCATTCACAGCATGGGGGTGATGTTAGGTCTAATGAATAGACCTGACCATACTTTGAACATGGAAACCAGGACAAGCAGTTCTAGCTATTTATCAGAGCAGGAACTCTCAGTGGCAGAGCCTTCTCTCTCTGGTATAGATAAATACTCAACACTCATACAGCATAGGTTCTCTCCTCTCCAATGCAAAGTGGGGCATGTGGACTTGCCAACCACTGTCCCTAACCCTTGCAGTTGGCCTCTGCGGGAGATCGACCATGACAGGACCTCTTATCCTGCTATTTTGGATCTTTTGTGCTATGTAAGTCATAAAGTAGTCATTTTCTGTAGTTTCTGATGTGCTTGAGTCTGTGTTCCCGTGATGCAGCAAATAGCAACTTGCTCTACAATTGGAGAAATTGTTGGCACCATTTAATGTTAATGGGTAGTACTGGATGAGGTCCAGTGACTTTGGAGAGTAGGATTCACGTGCCTGATTTGTGCATGTTAAGTGTGAGATCTTTGAAAAATATGTAAGAGGAGATGTCAAGTAGGTACTTGGATATTCAAATATAGATTTTAGAGCTAATGTCAGTGTTGGCAATATAAATTTAGGAGATTTGGGGGAATAGATGGTATTTAAAGCTACAGGACTGATGAGTTCACTTAGGCAGTGAGTACAGCTAAGGAGATGAAGGCCAAAGACAGAATTCTGAGACACTCCAACATTTACATAGAAGTTGGAAAAATCCAGCAAAGAATTAAGAAGTAGGTGCCAGTGAGGTGGAAGGAGAACTGGGAGACTGGCAAGTATGGACTTTCAAGTAAAGAAATGTTTCAGGGAAGAAGGAAACAAGGCTCTACGAGGTCAAATAAGACAAGGGCCCAGAGAAGACAATTGAATTTGGTTAAATGAATGCAACTTTAACAGGACCAGTGTCGCTGTACTAGTCAGGAGAAAAACTAGATTGAGCTGCGTTTTAGAGCAGATGGACCAGGAAAACAAGGCATTAGCTGAAGGCAGATGAGGGAATGAGCTAGAGTAAGGAATGAAGCATATTTATAAATGACCCAGAGAGAAGAAAAATGAAGAGACAAGAGAGAAAGGAATAATTACAGTAAAAATTGTGATTGAGAAGGACAGAGTACACTATTTTTGCACATAACAAGGAAAGTTGGTCTTAGATACAGAATCCATCCATTTCGAACAGAAGATTATGGGTTGGTGGATTTGTGATAGAACAATAAGGACATTTTTCTAAGAAAAATAAAGAAGTCAGGTAACAAATTTAGTGTGAGGAAAGGGCATGTGAGATGAGAGGCGAAGGGAAAAAATATTCTCAAAAAGGATTACACTGTTCCCTGTAATGACCCTGGTATTTGTAAGCTTCAGCATAAGCACGAGGTCACTGGGGCATCTGCAAAGGTGCAATCCTCAGTGAGATGGTGGGGAGTGGCTCTTTGTTGGATGCCAGCCACAAAGATTGGGAGGCTAATCAGCCTATGATGCTGGCCTAAGCAAAGGCATCGTTCTTTGTCGCCATGGGCAGTTTCAGGGGGCAAGCTACTACAACTCAACCTTGGCCTTCACAGGTACAGCTGCAGCAAAGTTTGACCAATAGGGAAAGGACACTGACTTTATACCTGTCTTTTAGTCATGAAGCTGTCTAAACTTTAAAGTGCTCTCAAGCTAAGTTTGGTAAAAGAGCAGGTTTTTATGTTTTTATTTTAAAGCTACCAATTCATCTTGGACATATATTTTGGTAAAACACAAAGCAAATTAATTGTTTAAAAATGAAATTAAAAAGTAATGCAAACTTCCCTTTCTTACTGTTAGATTCAATAGGCACCCAATTACATTTCAATAGAAATAATCAAAACAAAAATAAAGTATTGAAAAAAGAATTACAAATTTAAACACCTTATTCATTGAAAATATTTTTATTGATGATTAATACAAGGATCACTCTTATATTCATAACTTTTGTTGTTCCTTATTTATAACACAACAAAAATTACAGATGAGTCATTTCCCCATTTTAAGTATTTAAAGACACTATGCACAAATACTACGTATATCAATATTTAAAAATTTGATTGCAACAAATGAATTTCTTTTTCATGTTTTAAATCTCACATAGGTAAGATGGATGATACTTACAGGTGATAGTGATACCTAAACTGGTTCTGTGTTTTTTTTTTCTTCTACATAGAGTAGAAACCAGTCTCATAAGTAAGTTAATAGGAATAGAAGAAAAGATTTGAAAGCAATTTCAGCAAGCTTGGATATTTTAACCTTTATTCAAAGAGAAGCAAATGATGCAATACTTTTTAAAAATTCACCTCCAATTCTTCATCAGTAGACAATTTCCACAATTTAACCAGTAAACTTGCATTTAAATTGTCTTTTGGTGGATGAAACAGATGCACCATTGATTTCCTATTCATGTATCTTCATTTAATGGAAAATAAACTTCAAGATATTCTATAAAATTTTTTAAGTGTTCAATGATAGCTTTTAGCAATATCACTAGTATCACCTATCTCATGGATAATTTTTGTTTATGAAATCTGCCATTAATAATCGGTAGACTCTCTGTCCTTCCAAGATTCTAACGTGCATTTACACTTTGTAGTCAATGCTCTTGGTGCACCATCCAGATCTCCGTTAACGGATTCCCTTGCTGCTGAGAATATGGGCTACATATTTATCACAATTGTACCTTCTTTTCTTTGCCATTGGGCAGAAAAGAGCTCATTGACAGGTCATTATTTCCTTCAAGACCAGGGGTTCTTAACCTTTTTTTACCACAAACCCCTTCTCCAGTCAGGTGAAAACCACGGACCCTTTCCCAAGTCCACACTATACTGTGTATTATTTAATAAATATATCATACCTGCACCAACACGTGCCCACAAGAATAATGTTTTCTTTCAGTTTCAATTTATGCTCACGGACCGCTTGTTAACACCCCTGCTCTAAACATACAAAAGTTTTGGTCCCTTTCTTTCAAGGCAGCTCTTGCTGTGTGGTGCTTTTCGCACTCCAGTATGTTCCATTGGACCACACTAAGGATAGGCTTCAGCTAAATCCACAACTCTGCAGAGTTTACTTCCTAATCTATTCTGCTTCCCCATTCCTTTACATATTTCACTAGAGAGTATTCCCTCAATAAATCACTGGAGCAAGAATCCACATCTCAGGCTCTGCTTAGAGGGAACCTGACCTAAGACCTAATGACAAGGGCTGTCATTCTGTATTTCTTAACTTTGTAAGAAGTCAGCAATGTTTAATCACTTAGAGAGAAAGATATTATGAAAGATTAAATTTTCCTCCCACAAAAGGTTATTTTATGTTGCCAAAATTAAACTTCGGCTAGGAGATTTCTCCCAATTGAATTTAAGTTCACGAGCATTTTAGTCTGAAAACATCCTGGAAAAGATTAATCTTATATTTTATTATCTTAAGCCTTTTTCCTTCAAAACCTATTAAGTCTCTGCCATGATCTTTGGCAACACTATGTACTAAATTGCAGGAACATAATTTGTCTGAGGAACTGCTTTGGGGAACGGGTCAACTTGCTTCCAATTTTGGTGAGTGTAGGATTGATTTTGTGTTAATTTAGCATATGTTATTCTCTCTATGTTCTTTAAAAGTGAAGGAAACCAGAAACTTGATATGAAATTAATTTATTTTTTGAGACCATTAAAATCTGAAGCATCTTGTTCTAGTCAGAGACATCTTACCAAGTCCACATATATATCGACAGCCTCTTGATGGAGACTGGCCAAAGTATGAAATCCAAGAGGATACTTTTGGTTTTAATGTATTTGAATATTTAACTCCCCATGAGAGAAAGAGATTTTGCTTATTATTTTAGATTCCAACCCATATTAAGGGGTTTGATTTGTGGATTCTCTTTTGTTCACTTCTAGCAAGTAAGGGCTAAGAAGAAGCCTGCAATATTAGAAAGTGTAGAATTTGATGATGACAGTAGACTCATATGTAAATTTTGGCCATCTCTATCAAGATGCCATTTTATTATTGGAGTTATCTCCTTGCAGAAACTCTGGAAAGCTAAATTGGGCTGCATGGAATATCAAAATGTGGGATAAGTACTAAAATAAAGTGGATTCAAAGTTTTAGAATTTATTTATTTTTGTTTTTATTTATTTATTTTTATTCTATTCTGACTTATTTCAGAGACTTTAAGTGACAAATTTAATCTGTATATTAATGGTTCCAGGAGAATTCCCAAGAAAAGAGTGATTGACATTGGAGGAACTGGTCATGATATGAGAGCAGGAATTTCCTAAGAGACTGCTTATCTCCTTCTCCAGGTGGTGGGAATGTAGAGCACAGCTCTAGAGACCACAAGCTTAAGGGGTAGATCCACTGGGTAAAGAGAACCAAAACCTGCACCTCCAAATCTGCGACCTTAATAATTGGTTGTTTATGAAGTTTGGGGGTAATGATCTCATGTATCATTAGATAACAGACACCCCCATGTCAGCTGCCTGCCCTGGTGTCCTGCCAGCCAATCTGTGTAAATCTGGGATTCAGCATTAGTAAGTGCATTTGCTCAGAGTTATGTTATGGGCTCTAACCTAATCTTTATCATGATAAGGACTTATTTTAGGTGTCATTTTTAAATCCTTTCCTTTATTTCTCAATTGGATTAGAACTTGGGTAATGAAAAGAGATGGTATTTATCTGGACACCCTTAAAGATTTCAGCAATGTTATTCAAATAAGCAAAAGCAAAAAACAAAGAAAAATTAAACACACTGAAACTATGTATTTAGCCAAACAGGAAATGAAAATAAAGCTCTGCTTATATTTTAATGCCTCAAAATTATATAGTCAATCCTAAAGCAACTAAGTTATTTAATACCATGCATGTGCTTTATGAAAAGCTGCTTGTCAAAATTATGCAATGCAAAACCACTGAGCCCAATAGGGATTTTAGCTGAATGCTTAGGTTCTAAAATACCAAAATGTCTGAGGCTTTAACTTGCATTATGATGTTAAAGGGGAAAATTGGTATATCATCAAGTGATAAAAACACGTGTGCAACTGTTGGTTACTGAAAATTTTAAAAAGTTAAGTGCTCTCCCCCCCCCCCCAAGATGTTATTAAATCTGAGCTATAGTCATTGAGAGAAATGGAGAAATTTCACACAGAATTTGAAAGAATTTGGTATAAATCACTGTTTGCATAGTAATGCTTAGATTTGTGCAGATCCACCCATATACATGGAGCAAGTCTCATGTAATTGCTGCAGAGATGGATGAGCCTAGTTCACTTGAAGTGAAAATACAGTAAATAAAGCAGATACATTTATATTTTTTTGAGGTTTTGGAATAGGGACTTTCTAATATATATGGTTATTTGAAGAAAGGGAAAAAAAACTAATAGGAATTCATGAATCAAACAAGAAAGAAGCAAACAGTTTAGGAGACTCCATGAAGCTAGAACTACTGTATGTTGAACCAAACTAGCAGGAACCAAGTAGGACCTTAGTAAATACCAGAAATTAACATAAAGAAATTGTGGACCTATATAGAGAGAGTTGAAAATGCATGATAAATTTAAATTCCAGAGAAGAAAAATAATGGATTCCCCAGATGGATGATGTGAGAGCAGGGCTAGCTTCATGGAAGTAAGAACAACACAGTTGCTCAGGGTCCTTCACTTAGTTTAATGCCCTGCTTACACTCTCTTGAAATTCTTAATAATTTTTTAACCAGGAGACCATCATCTCATTTTTATTTTTTTTATTAGGGAAGTTACAGGTTCACAGAACAATCATGCATAAGGTACAGGATTTCTATATACCACCCTATTATTAAGACCTTGAATTGGTGTGGAATATATGTTACTATTGATGAATGCACATTTTTATAATTGTATTATTAACGATACTCCTTAGTTTAATTTAGTTTCACTCTTGGTGTAGGTAGTTCCATGGATTTGAACAGAATTTCTGTTATACAATCTAACATTTCCCTTTTTAATCACATGCAGATACATATTTCAGTGCTGTTAATTACGTTCACAAAATTGGACTTAGCCTTGCAAATTATGTAGCAAGTCCTGTGGGTGAGTGTGTTTAAGTGTAAGGGAGCAGGTGGTTTTTACTATGTTCTCCCAGCCTTCCCACCCCCACCCCCATATTTCCCTGGGAAGGTCATTGTCAGAACTGAATGTTGAGGTGGAGTAGAAAAGCCACAGTGTCGGCTGGAAGTGATTTGCAACCTTAGGGCTGCAGAGATAAGAGTTATCCTGGGGAGGCACGGATAGCCATGGAAGCTGGTGAGCTAGTTAGTCCTCTAGCACTACCACTTTCCCATGGGCTATCCCAGGAGCTGCGTGGTTACTCCTGAGGAGGTTCCCTGAAAGAGAATCACCTCTTACAGAGTAGGACAGCATGGATATGTCAAACCCAGACTGTCTCTCTGGAGGTTCTCTACCCTGAAATCTACCTGAAATCTATCTGAAGTCTATCTCATCCTAAAACTCACTGAGAGAGGCAGAGACCATGACCTTATAATTTATATCCCTCTCATTCCCCTTCTCTGCCCTATGGTGCTCATTTCCAACAAACTTAGCTTTTATTCCCAAGAGTAGTGAGCTATCAGGGAAAATAAGGTTTCTGAGGATCAATGGCTCTATTAAAAAGATGACAGTCTAAAAAACTTGAATGAGGGGAAAAGGGGAAGCAAAGTTTGACTAAGAATAAAACTAAATTTTGCATAGCATATTTTTAAAGAATTTGCAAAGGGCTAAGGGGAGCTAACAAATGTAAAAAAAAAGAGGAAGCAATTCTAAAGAAAACACAAATGATAATCTGTGAATTAAAATATAATAGTTACATCAGCAAATAGCATGCAGATCTGTGTGGGAGAGAGTGTGGTCTACAATGTGAACTCTGGTCCATGCTTAGTGGCAAAGCCCCAGGATGTGCATATACATTGCAGGTGATGAGCCACACTAATGAAAGATGTTTATATGGGATGTTATGGGAGGTGTGGGAGGTGGGGAACATGGGAATCCCTGTAATTTTTGTGTAACATTTATGTAATCTAAGCATCTTTAAAAAAAAAAAAATGTATATATATATAAAGAAACTCAATATATCAACTGAAGTGCAGTTACATGCAGTTGAAAAATGAATTAATTAACTTGGAGAGCACTTTACTGTCTTATCCAAGGAGGCATCAAAAAGGCATAAAGAGAATGGAAAACACAAAAGAAGAATTAAGGACATAGAGAGTAAAAATAAAAGAGTCAGTGTTCATTTAAGAGTATTCCTAGAGGGAGAGGAAAAATAAATACAGGTGAGGAAATATTTGAATAAATAAACATTTTCCAGAAATAGAGACATCTTACATCAAATTGAAAGGATACATAGAGGCAATTTAAGGTACATGAGAAAAAAATCTCTATGTTTTTGAGAAAAAAAAATCTCTAAATGCATTACAGTGAAATTTCAAACAATAATGACAAAGCGAATATACTAAAAAATTTCCACAGATGGAGAGCAGATATTCTTCAAGGGAACAAAAGTCAGAATGTCATAGTTTAAATGAGAGTAAGAAATAAAACTTTTTTCAATCATATGTGGATTGAGAAGATTTACTTCTCAAATACTTTTGAAAATTTATTCTAGCAAGAAAACTTATTTTATCAAGAAGAAAAAGAATTCTTAATAAAATAAGGATGAAGTGACAAGATAGAGAAATCAAGTAAATAACTTATTAAAGTGTATTCCCTACTAAATAAGGATGTAACCAATGAGTTGATGTACATTTATTCTATAAAACATGGATCTAAAACCCTAGATGAGAGAAACATGGTGGCTGTTGATTTGTAAGCGAGGCTAGAGGGAATTAAGTGTATACTAAGCTATA
>JAQZBX010036372.1:0-24207 GCA_029593785.1 Cabassous unicinctus
TTTTTTTTACATATAATGTCATTTTAAAACCTGTTAAAAACTAAATCCATGGCACAGAAAAAATAAAGCATGTTACTAGTAGAAGGCCTATAGGTGATTTCTTAATTTTCTAAATGTTCTTTAGTGAGTATTATAATAACCTTTATAATTAACCTTTATTTAAAATCCTTATTTAAAAAGAATATGGTGAAATATATGGTGGGGTCCTCGTTTGGCAGAGAAAAGAGACAGCAATAATCTTATTCAGGTCAGAGAGAGGATAGTGAAGTTTAGCAGAGAAGTAGGAGAAAGCTGCCTGATTTTGCCAAGGACTCAAGGGACAACAGTCAGGAGAGTATAAGCAGGGGTTGCTCTCCTGAAGGCAATGTTTTAGTTTCAAGTTTACAGATGCTTGCTCTGTCAACTTTTATCAGGATCTCTCAGGCTCTCCTATCTACCCCCTACTTGGTTCCCAGCTGAACTTGGCAGCAATGAGCCTACAATTATTGCACATAGTTTTGATAGAATTTAGAAGAAAGGACGACTGATGTCAATAATACAATGACACTACATCTTACTTCTCAAAAGGATGGCAACTTTGTGTTGAAAAGCAAAGGAAGGCTACTAAGGCTGATGAGGCATATGTGGGTGAGCAAAATAATGTTAAAAGATTCTGGTTCAGATTGAAGAAATTATTCATTAATAATTTAAGAGTAGCATAAATTTGCATGAAAGAATAGTTCTTTTAAATGATTTTTTTCACATTTTCTAAATGCCATATTCCAAAACTAATTTTGGTTACAAAATTAAAATGCTATTAAAAAATTGTAAGTAAGAAATAAGCATTATCAGAAGAAAATTAAATGCAAGTTTAAAGCATTTTGAGGATTACTTTTGCAACTACTGACAGACAGGTCTATTTTTTAAAAATCTATTTCATCATTGATGATTGAATGAAATATGTGTCTGTGGTTGCAATAGCAACCTTAGCAGGACAGGTACAAAAACTTAGGGCTAGCAAAATGCCTGTACTCTGAAGGAATCAGCATTACTGTCATTCCTCTTATTGATATCTTGACTCCTACTACATAGGCATTTAATTCAACATCCAATTTCTGGCCAGGAGGTATAGAGACAGGTCATCTGGTCAACAGGTTTTCAATTCTAGGGGCAAAATTAACATGTTAATGAGACAGCCTGTTTTAGTTCAAATTCTGTCTTAGAATTCTCCTGTGAGTTTTCCTCACAGTTAACAAAACTGTCTAATTTGCATTAGCTTATTGTTAAAACACAACACCATTTTTTATCAGGCAAACTGTTAAATGCCAAAGCATCTATCTGATTTTGAACTTGTCTTCAAAGCGTGTAGGTATGCAGAAGGGAAAAGGTCTGAATTAAAAAGGCTATCTACTTTAGGGCATGGACGAACTAATTTCATTGGGGTAGTGAGTTCCAGGGGTATATAGAAGCCAGATTTTGTCCCCAAATATCCTTAGGCAAGGATTTTCTCTTGAGAGTACCTAAGTGTGTCAGTCAGTTTAGGAGGTAGCTTAATCCTGCCTTGCACAGAAACCTTAGTCTGAGCCCAGAGTCAAATCAGTCTCTTAGGACCAAAGAGTAAAGGACAACAGACTGGGTAAGATCTAAATATACATGCATCACAGAATTGAGCAATCTCGATGTCCATACACCTAGGGATCACCTGGTGGTAGAAAATGCCTGGAGATGTTGGGTTACGCTAACGCATTCATCAAACAATACTATCAATATGCTGATTTATTTAAATAAAGCACATTTTTTAATTGACAAAATGCACTCTTGTGGAGGCTAACTCTGCCATCTAAATCTCCCAGATTTGTCTCCAGTCTATGAAAGAAACTTGGGATGGAGAGGAGTGATAAAAGGCTTGCAAATTTTTGAGCCCCTTCCTTTTTATTCCTTGACCTAAAAAAAGTACCGGAGGCATATCATTTTCTGAAAACTGCCAGAAATTAGAGAGAAAGTGTGCCATGTCTGGCAAGTTGTTCCAGAGCTGGATGATGGTGGGGGTGGTGAGCAAAGCACATGGGTGGATGGCCATCTGGTTCCTTCTTTCCTTTATTGTATTGGGCACACCAACATCTTTCCTACACATAGTCCTTCCTTGTACTTTTTTTCCACTGGAAATATAAATTAGGAAGTAAAAAATTGCTGCCTTTTGAAGTGACAATTGCAGTTTAATGCATATACAAGAAAAAACAGGTATGAGGATGGAAACGAGAGGTAACTTTTATTGATTGTTAACTGTGTACCAAGCATTATTAAAAACATTTTTAAATGCTTACCTCATTTAACATTTACCACAGCCTATGAAATAAATACAATAATTATTCCCATTTAATAGAGAATACTGAGACACAGTATGGTGAAGTAAGTTGCCCAAAGACACACATTAGTATTAGGTGGAGCCAGGATTTGAACCAAGGCAGTCAAACTCTAGATCCTTATGAAGCTCTTCATGAAACTACTTCCAAATGCTGTTCATATACCCAAGTTTAGTTCTGACCTACATAGAAATGGGGAAGGGAGTTATCCTTATTTGGGGTAAAAAAAAAAAAAAAAGGCAGTGAATCAGTAACTATTATAGTGAATAAATAACTATTATTATAGAGCACCAACAATAAAAAGATCTCTTATATCCTTCATATCAGTGAAAGCTACTACTCACAGCTTAAAAGTATTAATGCCTAGTACTTTAAAAAAATATATGTTTTGATTCATCATAAGCTGCATTTATAACAGTGATATATATGTATGCATTATTACCAAAAGTATCATTAGACACAAGAATCAAGTCAGACTGCCACATAATTTAATTACTTTTTTAAGACCATAAATAATATTAAGTTTATATGAAATCTTACATTCTTAGTCTAAAAAAACCCTTCATTTTCAGAAGAGTCATAGGCTAAGTAAATTATGACACCACCACTCCACGAAGTAGTTTGCATTGTTAAAAGTGAAGGTTATGAAGAATAGATAGAAACCCTGGTAAATATTCATCACAAGTGAAAAGAGTCAGATACAAAATTGGATGTACTGGATGTGGAACAACTAAAACACTCACACATTGCTGGTAAAGCATAAATTTGAAATTTGGAAAATGGTTTGGCTTCACCTACTAAAGCTAAATATATGTTACTCAGAAATTCCAGCAATGGGCCTGTAATTTAGAGAATGATTGCATATTTCCACCAAAGACATGCACAAGAATGTTCAAGGCTCCTTTATTCATAGCAGTCAAAACTAGAAACAGCCCTTCTGTCCACCAAGAGCAGAATAAATAACTAAATAATGGTATATCTACACATGTGTATACAAATAAATACTACACAGCAATAAAATAAGAATCAATTACTGCTACACTCAACATCTAGATGTATCTCACAGTCATAACATTGAACAAAAGAAGCCAGATGTAAAAAAAAGTACATGAAGGAAGCCTTCAGAAATACTAGGTATATTTTTTATCTTAAACTGTGTGGTGGTTAATGGCCATATTACATATGTAAAAATGTACTGAATTGTATACATAATATGTGTACTTTAAGTATGTGATAGCTCAATAAAACAGTAAAATATATGTATGCTCACTTACATCAGGGCTATGCAGAGGGACAGAAAGATTATTAGCTGAATTTTTATAAAATGAGAAGCACTCAGATGCATTTTTACTTTGGTACTACAGAATCTAAAATGATGTTGGAATATAGTAAACCATTTAATGATTGACTCTGGCTACTACAAAAGTCTCAAGCACCATTTATAATATAAAAACATAAGTGGAGAAGTAAATTATAAACGAGGTATTTGAGCGGTCCAGAGCCCAAGGAAGAGATGGAAATACACTCCTCAAGAGGTTGAATATAATTACAACAGAACCTATCCATTATTCTCTCTCTTTCCTCTGTGCAACCTACTGCTGTTTGAGAGCATAATTCCATTTTATAGGGAATGCCTTCATACCTGTGACTTTAGTCCTGCCAACAAAAACAATCGGAGGTAATTTTTTGTGTTCAACCAATTATCTGGATTTCTGATAATTCAGAAACTGAAGGGAGACTCCTCATTGTTGATGTGTACTGTTATTAGAGAATTTCCTGCCAGAGTGCACATCAACCCAAGAATGACCACAAGAGTAATGCTTTTGGAGAAAAGAAAAAAAAACAAAAACAAAACAACAACATAAGACCGACACAGATGTGTTACTTGAGATTTATCATTGATATCCCCAAACCAGTAACATATGGTAATAGGTAGTGATTTTATATGTATGCTTCTAAAGTAGGATCCTGTATCATTGTATTTGGACTGTTTTTTGGTAAAACAGCAACTGTCCAAATGAAATTCTAAATGAAGATGTAGGAATTCTATAGCTTATTGATCCTTTAAAAAAAGACAATACCTCCCCTTTCCTTTTGGTCTGTGTCAGTTTGTAGACGACTGTGGGGCAGAGCTCAGTGGCAGGATACAGGACTTAGAATCAGTTTAATTAGGTGATGCCTGGGAGATATTATGCCACAAAAGGATCCATGTACATCAAAGTAGGTGACAGTCTTTAAAGGATATTGAACTCTGAAAGTGTATTTGCAGTTCCTGTTTTGTTTTTGTACAGGTCTGAGGTTAACAGAGAAGATGGTGAGTCAGGATATCTGGCCCAAGGTGAGTCAGAGATTGCTCAGGAAAAACAATGTAGGAAAACATGAAAGGACTGACTCCAAATCAGGTGGGTCTTGTTTGGTGGCCAGATATTCAAGAAGGCAAAGGCAGAGGCAGGATCCCACAGAGGTGTCTAATGCAAGCAGATTGGTTAGGAACGGTTCTCAGGATGTTATGAAATCATCTGCAATTTTCTGTGAGCTTTGATGACAAGGTATGGTTACTTGTCAAGGTATGGGACAGGGAGTTTCCCTTATGTGCAAATGCCATATTTGAATGAGTAGACAAGGGTTCACAGGCAAGGTTATTCTGCAAAAGATAACCAATCCTGGCAAATGCGTGTGGCTGATGATTATAACAGGCAGAAATCTAGTCTCTCTTTGGAGTTTTAACCCCTCTCTAAAGCTTGAACCTGTTAGGGAAGAGCCACTGGAAAAGTTGAGTTAACCCAGGTCATGGTTGTAAGGTTTTGGGGCAGTTTTCTCATCTGTAACCTTTCAAATTCACTTGTTAATAGAGGTATTACAAGTTCTTCTAGGATTCATGGATTTATTAAATTTGGTGCATTTTCAACCATAATTTGGATTGCAGAGGGCCAATCCAGAGTTAACACTGTATGGCATAAAGTAGTGAAGTTGCATTTTCGGAGGGGGGAGGGTAATCATGATAGAGCATAGTGAAGGCATTGCGGTGCTGCTGGCTGAGCCTTATGGAAGGGGTATTCAGTTCAATAAATAATGAGAATTCTTGGAACAACTGGCTCTTTCCAGTGGGGAAAACTTGCCCAGGCTGATTAATTCTATTTTACCTTTACCTGGTGTTAGATAAATGTGTAAAGAATGCTATTGATAGTTATTCCAACTGTTGGCAATGAGAACTGACAACAGACTCAAAATAACTGCTTTCCAACTGGAAGAAACCCATAGCCTATGGATATCCCTCACTATATAAATCTGTCCATTAAAGTAGAATAAATCCTCATTATTTCCTTCAGTCTCTAAACAATTAGGAGTGTAAGACGTGGTACCTTTCCTCAAGTAGCTCATCCTAACATTTAGTAAGAGTATTTATTTCTAGAAAAATGATATTGATATTGTCTGCATGGCAAATTCATCCTACACTTCAAGCCAATTGAGACCATTGTAATTTACCGTTATTGTTCTGATTTAGTCTTTGTCCTTGAGGTAACACTTATTTTAATGAGCATTTTTCAATTAACAAATCTATATATTTACTGGAAGTCTGGAGAAGAATATCTATGGAAAAGAGGTGTTTTATTTTTCATTTTATTTTTTAATAAAAATTGAAGAATGCTTGACATTGAATCATTACAACTTTAGCCACCCCAATCAGCAATCAGAAAAATGACTTGTGTTCTGGGGTGCTGTAAGCTACCAATTAACATAAACTATCAGATAAATTGTACTTAAATATCAGATAGATATTTGGGTATGACTGACGTTCTCCATTTCACCCTGACTTGGAATCACAGACTAATAGATCTTGAAACCAAAAGCAAGAGATAAGTGGGCTAGGCCTCCACTTGTAGGCACATGAGATGTGATGATCACAATAATAGGGATTGAGAAAAATTAAGCCACAAGACCTCAATGCTTTACTAAAGATTTCATTAATGTCAACTGGCAAGCTCAGAATAGGATTCCAGATCTCTCATTTCCTGTTATTCTTTTAAAAGAGTTAAAGATAAAGTTATTGTATTTATAGCTTAACTACTATGTTCTTGGACATACATACACACAAACACAAAACATAAAATCTATATAAAATTTCAACCGATTAGCTATAGACTAAGGGAAAAAGTGCTGTTCCCTTTTTAACTTACCACACTTTTCTTAAAAGAGTTCCTTTTCTCCCTCCATAGCAATTCTCTTCCAACCCAAACCCTCATTTTTATGACTTTCTTCCTTTCTTTCCTTTTTAGTTAAGAGAACTTCTGGACCGTTTTGCAATTTGATAGGAGGTATTGGAAACAAAAGTCTTTATTATCCAAAGGTTTGGGATTTTAGCAGTCCAGAAGATGACAGGCCTAAGAGTTTGGAAGCATTGGTAAGAGGGGACCTGCTCATAATCTCTCAAATCACATGTAAATGGAAAGCTATCTCTCTAACAATTGCCTTCAAATATATGTACTTATTGTTTATAGTTCAAAGCAGCAGTTATGAAAATGAAATTTATTAGATAGCAATGTGAAATAAGTGGATGTTACTGTATAATCAATCACCCCAAAACTCAGTGACTTAAAACAAAAGTATTTATTACAGTCTGCAAGTCAGCTGGGTGGCTTGGCTAGGGGTGGGCAGGTCTAGGATGGCTTTACCTATTGGCTAGAGCAACATGGGTGTGTGTCTTTTAATTTCCAGCAGGCTAGGGTTTTGAGAAAGTGGACATGTGCAAGGCCTGAGAATTGGCACACCATCATTTTGTTATTCTATGGCCAAACCAAGTCACAAGGCCAGCTCGGATTCAAATGAAGATGAAGTAGACTAAACATCCTGATAAGAAAATAGGCAAAGTCGCATTGCATACTGTATAGACGCAGAGAAGAATAAAGGACTGGGACCATTTTTTGCAGTCCAACATGTGACTTTTCTCTTGAGGATGGCTTTTAAGATAGGTTTACTGAATCTGTTTATTGGGTTGATCACCCTTTCAATGAATATTTATTGAGTACCAATTTTTGCAAAGCACTGTGCTGGATGCTAGAGGCCAAATTACAAGGAGATAAAGCACGGTGCTGTTCTAAAGGACATTTAACTTTAAATAATAATTGTCTTGGAAATATAGAAATGACTTACATTTTAAAGGACTAATTTACAAATTTTTAGCATTCAAATTCTGCTTTTTTCCTCCTCACTCTTCTGACAGCTTTCAATGTAGGAGGCATTTTTGGAGAAAAAAAAACCTCAGCTTTTAAGTATGATATATTAGGGTTTATATCCTAAGTCCATCATTTTCTAGCTCTGTGACCTGGGCCATTTACTTAACTTCTCTGAATTGCTATTCCCTTATCCCTAAAAAGGAGACAAAACTATGCAACTCATGGCTAATGTCAGTATTAACTGTAAGAATCCCCAGCTCAAAGCCTAGCTCATGTATCATGATATCCAAGAAATGGTAACAACAAATAATTATACATTCACTATTATCACATCTGCATGTATTAAGAAGCCAGCCTTGGCAAATATATTTTTAACAAAGCAGAACATGGAGAGAGAAAGGTTCAAAGCATGGAACTGGAAAAACTAAAAATGTCCTTTAGTTTGAAAAGCACATAATCCTCAATTTGAAGATTTTATTTGAAAAAGACAAACTTAATATTTAAATAGTAGTGCTGACATTTCCTTCCTGGTGTTTTCTTCGGGGAAAGGCAGGGTCACCAAGAGCCAGAATGGGACATTCTGCTCTCATTTCTGAACAGCACTGCAGTACTATTTATTCTGGCAGAACTGCCACTATGCTCAAATGACAGGCACAGAGGAGCATAATAAATATAGATTTAGTTAACTCTATTGAGCAGGACAGGTTATCAAGGGGTTGAAAACAGGCCAAATGCATTTCCCCAGTTAGAAATGAAACAAGAGAGCAGGCATGGCTCGCAATGCAATGAATTTTATCCTTTGTATAAAATATACAAGCTTTAGCCTCTGCACTCTTGGCTGAAAAAAGAGCTAGAGAATTAGAATGCTAGAAGGTTTTTTATTAGTCTTATAAATCACTGGATTTCTTATACATTTTATTGAATCTCAGTGGCTCTCAAATAATAGTTGCAAATAACATAATAGTCATTATCTAAAAGGAAAAACAACTAGTGTTTGATACTAAAAATGTCATATTCTCATAGATCTGACAAACCTATTTTTTTTCCTCCCCACATCCTAAAAACCTGTACTTAAAAAGTAGTAGCTCTTTATTGGTTTAATAATCTGCTCTATTCTTGAAACAAATTATCACAAATATAATGGTTAAAATTTAATTTTAGCCATTGTTTTTAGTTCATAGTATATCATAATTTTGGTAATAAGTGTGGTAAATTTTAACCATTATTTTGTATTAAAAATGTGGTAATTTAAAATTATTTCTTGGATATTATAAAGCACATGACCCTTTGCTTAAACCCTACTTCCTTTTATTCCTCTGGATTCTTCTGTTTTAAAAAATGATCTCACAAAATTATGAAAAATAAATGCACAATTACAAAGAAAAGCTCTTTAGGAAATCATTATACATATGGGTGTTTTTGGTAAGGAAATAGAGCAGAAGGAGTATTATTTAGAAAGCCAGTTTCATCTCAGATATTTTGCTAAATTGTGTAGTTTTGGTTGTCATGGTAATAAGCACCATGATTTAAATAAGTCTATGCAGAAATAGAAGTCATTCACACTATATTCATAAGAATTAAAAAAAAATCTCATTATTTAATGGAAAAATTTCCCCAGTTTGGATGGAGGGGAAAAACATAGTGTGTCAAATTTACTTTTTGACAAGCTGCTTGGCATTTTATATCTGAGACAACACAGAGACACAATATTTAGAACTAAACAACAAAGGAAGGCTCCATATAAAACTTCTGGAATGTACTTTTTCTTGGAGACAGAAAAAGAACAAAAGAGCAAAATTCAAAGAAAATAGAAGAAAGCATATAATAAAACTACAGATGGTAGTAAAAGAATATAATAAAAACATCAGAAATGGCAACAAAACAAAAAAAAAATGATATTTTCAAAGTAAATAATTATTATAGGCAAGTTTCCAGCAAGACTTATCAATGAAATTGGGGAAAAGGCAAAAACAAAGAATATTAGGAATGAAAAAGTTGTCAAGTAAAGCTACAATAGAGATTGACAGATTATAAACACAATGCTATGATTTAGTTGTGGGATACATTTAAAATCTAAGGTAGAGTAGACAGTTTTCTAGAAAATACACATGACTCAAGATGAAAGAAAATAATCCAGTTAGATCCATAAACTTTAAAATAATTACTAATATTCAAAAATCAGTCCTCCTTCCACTTCACAAAAAGATGTTAAGGGGAGTTTCACTAAGCTTTCAAGGAACATGTCATTTTTATTTAATGTGAACTCTGTTAGAGAGGAGAAAAACTTACTCTGTAACATAAAATTGATAGCAAAGGATTGTATAAAAGAAAAGACAGGGTCTTATCTCCCTAACAAAAACAAATGTAAAAATTCTAAACAAAGACTAGAAAGCTGCATCTAGTGTATCATGACCAAGTGAGTTTACACTATAAATGAAGAATGATTCAACATAAAAATATATACATCAGTACAATTTGCCACAGGAGCAAAGAAAAACACTGCTCTATGTTTGAGAGTACTCAGCAAAGGTTATCTACCAAAACCCTACATAAACAGATTACTTAATGGCAAATATTTAGAAGTATTTTCATTAATTTGGAAGCAAGACAAGAATATTCACTATTACCAAATTAAAATAAAAAATCAATCAAACAAACAAACACAAAAAAACCACTGTACTGGCAGTGCTAGCCAATGCAATAAAATAAGAAGAAACAAGAAATGTAAGAGAAAGGAAGAGAAAAATGATAATTATAATCATATACATTAAGAAATAGCAAGAGATTCCACAGGAAAATTATTAGAACTAATAAGGAAGATCAGCAAGGTTTCAATATATAATATCAATGTAAGAAACACATGAGTCAGTATTCCAATAAACAAATTAATATCTAATAGGAAAACACTATTCATAATAGCAACAAAAAGTATAAAGTACCTAGAAAACTAATCAAATTCAGATGTGTAAGAAATTGAAGAACAATTGCAAACACTATCTAAGGAATAAAAGAATTCATGAATAAACGAAAGCATGGATCATGTTTTTGGAGAAAAGAATAATAACCCAAAAAGAATTTAATTCCTCCCAAATTAATTTCTAAATGCATTTCTAGTCAAAATGGCAAACAAACATCCCAGGACAGATGTACAAAGATGAAACACTGTCTGTAATTGAGAAAAAAATTAAGAGCCTTAAGTGCCCATCAATAGGGAAACAGATAAAGATATTGTGATTTCTTTCTCCATGGTAATGAATACAGCTCTTCACAATGAATGAATTAGATCTTTATGTCTCAATACAGGTAAATCTAAATAACAGTTAAAGTACAGAATATACTGCCATTTATTAACGGCTCACAAACAGTGCTACATACTATTATGAAAAGCTGGTATCTAGAGAAATATAAAAACCAATAACGAAAATTTACACAGAATTGATAATAATTGTTTCCGAGATGGGAAGGAAGGGAAAAGACCCAGGTAGGAAAACAAAAGAAACTTCAACTTTTAGCTCCAATTGTCTATTTCTTTTATGTTAAGTTGTTAATTCTAGGTAGTAGGTGAATGAGTGGTTTGCCTGTACTACTTTACACTCTTCTTAATTATTAATTTTTTTTAAAAAAGAAGACACATAATGAAGAAAGACATTATACATTAAATGGAAATAGGAAAAACTGGATGATAAGTCTACTTTCATTTTCTCACAAATGTACAGCAGCTGTTTTAGTATCTTTATGAAGCATTTGAAAATTAATAATAGAAAATCATTTATTAAGAATTAAGTACTTTACATTATAACTAATAAGGTGATGTACAAAATACCTTTTTTATCAATACTTAATTGTCTAGACTTTTAGATTATTGTCTTTCTTGCAGTTATACTTTGATTTGTAACTTCCATCGGACATTTTAAATTCTCAAAATGTTCTCAACAAAGGACTATAAGAGACAATGTTGAAGCTAACTAAAACTTTTGGTTTTTAAGCAGGTTCATTCACACACTAAATTTCTGCTTCATAAACAAGTTTCACCTCATTCCCAGGTTTGTATCTGTTGAATAAGGACAGATGATCTCTCGTGTCCTTTTGCAAACTTTTCAAAGCAATTAAAATATACATCAAATGAGAGAGAGCAACAACGAGAGCATGTGTGATTGAGTTAAGAGAGACAGCGAGAGAATGAGATTTTACTTAGGATACTCAAGTGATCCTCATTATACCATACAGTCAGAGATGTTTTCTTGGGGGAATTAAGTTCCAATTTTGTTATCAAAATAATGGGGAGAAAACATTTCTAAAAGGTTAAGGGTCACTACGATTCATAAGTAAATTAATTGCTTCCTGATGACATAAATTGGAGACAAATGGAAATCAAAGGAAATGTGACTATCACTATTATATAAACAGAAAAAATTACTTTCTTGTTATTTACAATCCTTGGAAATCCAACAAATAAGTACATACATACCACTAAACATTCAAAACTAATGTTAAAAAAACCGAACTCTTCAGCAGAACAAAACTAAGAAGCAGAATTGCCAAATGAAATCTTAAGCTGTATATTCACTTAACTCAACTCCCCTTACTTTCATTTCAGAGCATCAAAGTAAAGATCCATCCTCTGTGCCATTCCATACGACAGCTATAGTCCAAATACAGGTTACCAAAGTGCTGATGTGTGATTTCTTTTTTAAACCAGTGCTCTTCAAGGCTATAATTAGCTTTCTCTATGTGAAATATTTGTACCCTCTAATTAAGAAAGAATCACAAAAATCACCTAATGAAGGAGTACAATTTTTCTATAGATGAATATTTAAATTTTTGTTACAATCTTTAATCTACAACTAAATTTCTTGTTAGTAGAGATACTCCATATTCATTTAGAAGCCAACATTTTCTTAAGTATTGTCAGAAGCAGAGGACGATTGTACGCACCTAATACGTTGATAGGGCCCTAAATTTACAGCCACATTGGACGTGCTCTTTTTTCTCATATTAGATCGTAAATCATTAGTTTTGACTCACCTGGTAGCTACTGCCTACTGGTAGTATAGCCAGCTTTTAAAATCACCTCAATCAGATTGTTGGGGAACACCTGGAGTATTTAATAAAAGTGCTAATGAAAATCTTCCTGGCCCTTATAGGACATTCCAGACTGACTCACAAAATCACGTGTGCTTATAGTCAAAATATGTGAATTTAGAAACTGGATAAGATACGAAAATATTCTACTGATAATTTCATGAATTAAATCATTGAATTTATATGTGAATTTAATAATAACTTCAAACTCTCTTTAAAACATTTACTCTTTTTCACAGGTATACTATTTGTTTAATACTTCCTTCTGTTATTTAAATTCAAATTAGAGCCACATTGGGTGGGAGAGGGGAGATTTGATAGTTTGAGAAATTTCACAAGTGATACACCTTCTTCAGCAGATTTCTTTTCTTTTCTATAATCAGTCTCAATATATGGATCCAAGGGCAAAGACTTGACAGTTCCTGGGATGGCGACCTCAATGTCTCCCAGTGAAAGACATTGTCACTTTTATATTTAAAGTCTTGAGCCTTCATTCCTCTCTTACCTCATTCTCCAACCTCTTCTCAGATGTGCCTGAATGTCCTGTCTCTACAGAATATCTCATTACTTGCTCATATCCTGCCTCTCCACCTCATTCATCCAGTTCCCTAGTTCATGCTTTGCTTAATCACCTGTCCAGTGCTGGGAAATACTGTCCCTCCACGTGTTATTTCCTCAAAGAACTGATTAGTAAATATCACTGTTACTAACCCATGTTGTATTAGTCAGGGTTCTCTAGCAAAACAGAATCAACAGGAGATATCTGTAAATGCTATGAGATTTTATAAAATTGTCTCACATGACCGTGGGGATGTACAAGGCCAGATTCCACAGGCAGGCTGCAAACCAGGGGCTCCGATGAAAGTCCAATAAAGGTCCTTGAAGAGTTTCTGGGAGACACTGGTTGTCCAAAGATGAGCTGGGAAAATCTCTCTGAATGCTGAAATCACTTCTCTTTTTAAGGCATTCAACTGATTGGATAAAATGTCACTTATTGCTGATGGCAATCTCCCTGGTTGATTGCAGATGTAATCAGCCATCTCTGCAGTAAACTCACTGATGATTAAAGTCCATAAATGTCCTTGTATTAGCATTAGTCCAGTGCTTGCTTGAGCAAACAACTGGGAACAATTACCTGGCCGAGTTGACACATTAGCCTAACCATCACAGTCTACTCCTTGTCAACTTGGCAACCATACACATTATCTTAAACCATACTTAGTTTCTAAGTAAAAACAATAACAGACATGCAAATATATATATATTTCCACCTAACAACTCTCCTGCATACAATCAGAAATGCACTGATTCCCTACAGAATAGGGTGCAAGTCCTTGGGTAATATTCACTCTTAAACTTGACATCCTTAAATATTAGGACATGAAACTAATATAACTTGTCATATGGTAAGGGAAAAGGTTAGGGAAGAAAACAAAGATATTCATTTTATGTACTTATACAATCATACTCATAACAAAACAAGGAAGAAAGATTCATGACTATTAGAGTCCTCATTTCTGTAACTGGTCACATGGTTGAAGTTCATATTTATCACTACCTTCCTCTACTACCCAATCTATGTTCCCATTACCCTCAGCAAGCACTTCAACTGGCTATGGTTCTTTGCCTGGCTGGTGGGGTGATCTAACTTTCACTCCTGAAGATTCTGGGCCATTGTTAGTTCTGCTTGGATTGGGTTGTTTCAGTTTTCCATTGACTTTAATCACAGGACATGGCAGTACTAAGAGACATCCTAGAGGATCCCCTGCATTCCAGGCAAACTCTTTTTCACCCCCATTATGTAGATATAGTCCTATTTTCCCTTGATAGTCAGGATCAATCACCCCAACCAGTACAGTAATTCCTTTCTTTGCCTGTTGATTCAGAAGTAGGAGGAGCCCAAATTGGCCAGGTGGCAGTCTTAACATCCATTTCAATGGAATCATTGTTGTGTTCCCTGGTGGCAGCACTCTTCCCTTTGGAACTAAGATCTGTAGACCAGCAGAGCTTAAAGTTGCAGGGAAAGAAAGCAAAAATTTTCCTAGTGGACCACTAGGGGTAATACTGAGTGGTGCTACTCCCATTTCCACCCCTTGATTCCTGGACCCATGAATCTTGGCTACGGGAGAAACAGCACCATAGAGTGGATGCTGATTTAAAGCATACACAGCCTCCTGAAGAACATTGCTCCAGCCCTGCAAGGTATTGCCACCTAGTTGGTGCCATAATTGAGTCTTCAAAAGGCCATTCCATCATTCTATCAATCCAGCTGTTTCAGGATGATGGGGAATATGATAAGACCAGTGAATTCCATGGGCAGGTGCCCATTCCCATACATCATTTGCTGTGAAATGGGTTCCTTGATCAGAAGCAATGCTGTGTGGAATGCCATGGTGGTAGATAAGACATTCAGTAAGTCCATGGAGTATAGCTTTGGAAGAAGCATTGCATGCAGGAAATGCAACCCATATTTGGAGTATATATCTATTCCAGTTAAAACAAATAGCTACCCCATCCATGGTGGAAGTGGTCCAATATAATCAACCTGCCAGCAGGTAGCAGGCTGATCACCTTGAGGAATGGTGCCATATCAGGTGCCAAGTGTGGGTCTCTGCTGCTGGCAGATTGGGCAGTCATCAGTGGCTGCAGCCAAATCAGCCTTAGTGAGGGGAAGTCCATGCTGCTGAGCCCATGTATAACCTCCATCCCTACTTCTGTGGCCACTTTGTTCATGAGCCCATTGGGCAATGACCAGAGTGGCTAGGGAAAAAGGCTGAGCATTAGCCATAGAGTGAGTCATCTTATCCACTTGATTATTAAAATCTTCCCTGCTAAAGTCACCCTCTGGTGAGCATTCATGTGGGACACAAATATGTTCATGTTTTTTGCCCACTCAGAAAGGTCTATCCCTATACCTCTTCCCCAGACCTCATTGTCACCAATTTTCCAACCATGTTCCTTCCAAGTCCCTGACCATCCAGCAAAACCATTGGCAACAGCCCATGAATCAGTGTACAAATGCACCTCTGGCCATTTCTTCTTCCAAGTGAAATGAACAACCAGGTGCACTGCTCGAAGTTCTGCCCACTGGGAGGATTTGTCCTCACCACTGTTCTTCAGGGATGTCCCAGAAAAGGGCTGCAGCGCTGCAGCTGTCCACTTTCAGGTGGTACCTGCATATCGTGCAGAACCATCTGAAAACCAGGCCTGAGTTTTCTCTTCCTCAGTCAACTGATTTTAAGGGATTCCCTAAGAGGCCAAAGCTGTGGGCTGGGAAAGAGAAGGTAACATGGCAGGGGTGGTGACCATGGGCATTTGGGCTACTTCCTCATGTAACTTACTTGTGGCTTCAAGACCCGCTGAAGCCCTATCTCGTATATACCACTTCCACTTTATTATGGAGTCCTGCTGTGCACGCCTAACTCTATGGTTTGGTGGGTCAGACAATACCCAGCTCATAATAGGCAACTCGGATTTCACGGGAAAATGATGACCCATGGTTAAGCGTTCAGTCTCTATTAAGGCCAAGTAGCAAGCCAAAAGCTGTTCCTCAAATGGAGAGTAGTTATCTGCAGAGTAGGCAGGGCTTTGCTCCAAAATCCTAAGGGTCTACGTTGCGATTCTCCTAGAAGGGCCTGCCAAAGGCTCCAGACAGCATCTCTATTTGCCACTAAAACTTCCAGCACCATTGGATCTGCTGGATCATATGGCTCAAGTGGTAGTGTAGCTTGCACAGCAGCCTGGACTTGTTGCAGAGCCTCTTCTTGTTCCGATCCCCAATCAAAACTAGCAGGTTTTCTGGTCACTCGGTAAATGGGTCAGAGTAGCACACCCAAATGAGGAATGTGCTGTCTCCAAAATCCAAAGAGACCAACTAAGCATTGTGCCTCTCTTTTGGTTGTAGGAGGGGCCAGATGCAACAGCTTATCCTTCACTTTCGAAGGGATATCTTGACATGCCCCACATGACTGGACATCTAGAAATTTCACCGAGGTGGAAGGCCCCTGTATTTTTGTTGGATTTATTTCCCATCCTCTCTCATGCAAATGCCTTACCAATAAGTAGAGTCTTTGCTACTTCTTGCTCACTAGGTCCTATCAACATGATATCATCAATATAATGGACCAGTGTGATGTCTTGAGGGAGGGAGAGATGATCAAGGTCTCGGTCAACAATATTATGACATAGGGCTGAGGCAGGACAGTGAAGGTATGTTGCTGGCTTTGCCAGCTGAAGGCAAACTATTTCTGGTGGTCCTTACTAATGGCAATTGAGAAAAAGCATTTGCCAGATCAATAGCTGCATACCAGGTGCCAGGGGATGTGTTGATTTGCTCAAGCAATGATACCACATCTGAGACAGCAGCTGTGATTAGAGTTACCAGCTGGTTAAGTTTATGATAATCTACTGTCATCCTCCAAGATCAATCTGTTTTCTGCACAGGCCAAATAAGTGAGTTGAATGGGGATGTGGTGGGAATGGATTGTTAGTGGCCCTTTCATGATTCGAAAGGGAGTCATTAGTACCCTTGAGTCCAATTAGAGAGACAATGGCAAAACTCCCAGAACCACTTCAGACATACCATGTTTAAGATTCCATTCCTCAAGAACCACTCCCGGTACCAAGCTGTATTAGTCAGCGTTCTCTAGGGAAACAGTATCAACAGGAGATATCTGTAAATAGTATGAGATTTTATAAAATTGTCTCACATAACCATGGGGATGCCTAAGTCCAGATTCCGCAGGCAGGCTGCAAACCAGGGGCTCCAATGAAAGTCCAATGAAGGTCCTTGAAGAGTTTCTGGGAGATGCTGGCTGTCCAAAGACGAGCTGGGAAATTCTCTCTGAATGCTAAAATCACTTCCTCTTTGAAGGCATTCAACTCATTGGATAAAACGTCACTCACTGCTGACACCAATCTCACTGGTTGATAGTAGATGTAATCCACCATCTAAGCAGTAAACTCACTGATGACTAACGTCCATAAATGTCCTTGTATTACAATTAGCCCAGTGCTTGCTTAACCAAACAACTGGGCACAATTACCTGGCCAAGTTGACACATTAGCCTAACCATCACACACATGGACCTTAATTTTGCAATAACCACAGATCACAAATTGTACCCCAGACCCCAGTCAAGCATGCTGCAAACTGGACATACACGTGTCATAAGGATGACATAGGTAAGTGTGAAAATCAGTGCAAATCCACTATCATTGCTTGCCACAAACCAAAACAGAGAAAAGCATATATAAAAACATCCCTACTTGCTCTGGTAGTATTGAGTGAATAGGGACATTTCTATTTGCAAAGAATAAACATTTCTTGTACTTGCTACATTCTAAAAGAAACAAGATTACTGAGTCAATATACTTGATGTTATCTTTAGGCAGAGGAGCTGGACTAAATTTGGGTTTCCAGTGTGTGATCTGTCTCCATTTTTTTTACATTCATCCCCACGCCCATAAATAAAACTAATATAAACTAAGAAGTCCTTCCTCATGCCCATAAGCACCAAAACTATTATTGCAGCAAACATTCCCATTATGTTAGGTACTGTGCTGACAACTTTATGTGCATCATCTCATTTAATCTTCCTAGAATATTGGAAACTAAAAAAAGTTCTTGCAATCAGGTGTTAAAATAACAAGCATGAATAAATAACTCTTTGAAAATGAATGCAATTAACCATAAAGTTTTAAATGTTTATGTTTAAGAAAACCAAAATATTATAAGCACATAATGTAAGAATATTGTAAGAAATGGAAATCAGTGACAAAAATTCTCCATATTTATGTTTGAAACTCTATTTATTTATTGTACTATATTTATATGCCAAATTGTGCTGCCCAAAAACATGGATTTTAGATAATGATGTAGACATGAATGAATGAGTATAGCTTCAATACCCTTCTACTGGTTTGTCTTTTAAACTTCATCTATTTTCAACTTTCAATCTATATATTCTTAGGGTGTTTCTTCCATTAAAAAGTGAAAGGTTCCAGAGGTTATATTTCTCAGATGCTCTCAAATATATACATCATTTTCTTCAGAAATCACAGCTAAAATGGTTAGAAATAAACTGTAGTTTTGGTATATAAACTGTGTATGGTATATAAATTATAAATTGCACCTATCCAAGCCTCTATTTGCTTTCACATGCTTCTATAATAGTCAAATTTGCACCAAAATTCTAATGAAAAATTCAATTTAAGAAAAACAATTTTAAATTTAACATTGTTATTTGTATATTGGGAATATAAGTTTGCATTATGAAACAGGTCCAATTATAGGAGTGGCAAAAAATATATAATTTTTCAAAAATTTAAGTTATTAATCATTACACTTTAGCAAGAATCTCCAAACATTTCACTTATTACAGAATCACATATATGATCACCTTTATAAAAGTTAAATACAGTTTAGAGCATGTCCTAAATTTAGCAATTCTACAAAGTGAGCAACTGGAATGTCCGCCAACTCCTCAACACACTATTCCAGTGTGTTGGAATACTGGAATACACTGTATTCCAATACCCTCAATCCAGAGAAATCATTTGCAAGAGGCATGCCTGGGAGGTGTGGGGATTCCAACCTATAGGTAATATATGTCTATGCTTAATGGACTGTCCTAATACATGAGCAAACGTGGGAGAAATCAGTGTAGGGCATGAATGGATCCCTCACGCTTTAACGATTACATGGACAGAGGTCCTAGTAATGGGAATCTATGAGGAACCAAAGAGAAAGGGTTAGCTTTAACTACCTTCCTGGCCAGGACAGCCTCAAGTTATTTGCAAGGAAAAAAAATTCCTCGCCTCCTCTCCTGGTCTCCATTTTCCCATTGGAGCTGAATGCACAGCACCTTGCAAGCTGAAGCCCCAAAGCCCAGCTCATACTTTTCCTGAAAGGCAGCATGCTGCCAACCCCAGGCCTTATCTGCAGGAGGGAGAGGAGAACGCTCACTTTTTAACAGTTTTCATTTAGAGTCAGACACTGGATGTTTTGAGACTTAAAGGATTTATAGAACTGTTAGCTACTTAAAAGTAATTTGAAAAGTTTTCACCCAGGGGCAGGAAAATATTATCACCACTAAATACATTTTAAAAGGACATGGGGCAGGAAGAGGCTATGTTTTCATTCCATCACAAATCACACTTGTTTAATACAGTGGTTACATCAATAAAGGTATTAACGCAACTATACATTTTGCAAGTTGTGAACAATTCTACTCATAATGTTGAAACAACAATAAAACAAATATTTCAAGTAGCCACCATAATATTGTCCGTAGTGTTGCCTTTTCAGAAAAAGACAAATTTAATGTCTCCCTGTCTTTTTCAAAGCTTGTAAATTAACTTACTAAAAGAACAACAATGACTTAAGAGTGAGCCTTTCTGGTTTGAATATTACATTAAAAACAGTTCAACCAGTATTCAGAAAATGGAAAAGTGTTTCTATAATAATGAGGCAAATAAACAATGAAAAAGTAGAGGTACTACACAAAATCTGAATAGAGTCCTCCTATCTTATAAAGTTTATTCTTCAGGTAATATTCTAAATTACAATGGATAAACCCTGAAAAGAAACATATCTTAGAGTGATAGGAAGGTGCTTTGATAGAAATAAAGGAATTGACAATCCCACAATTTTTGATGTTACATCTCCTATAGCAAAGTAGACAGGCAATTGAGCTCATATGGAAAGCAGGAAAATCTATTTAAAGCCATAAGGTACTCTTATTTCCTGTTCAAATATAGCAACTCAGGGTAAAAGAGATCCCTTAAAGCTTCCTGAAAAGAATGAGCAGAACCACAGCTTTGGTCTGACGGAAACATCCGAGGGAAGAAGGTCCCTTGGGGAAACTGACTTTATTAGTAGGAAAAGACCAGACAACACAAATTTGGAGTCACTGAGGAGAGAGTGGTCACTGAAGAAAACTGAGCAGAGTGTTAATATTCTTGATGTCCATCAGTGGTTGCCAATTTTCTACATAGGAAGCTATAGAAATCAATATATGAGGTCTTCAGATGGTTTAAATAAGGAATTTCTTTATATCTACAGTGATCACTGGATGTCAGTTGACAACTCACAGGGATGTTGAGGCCAAAACAATATCAGAAAAGTCAGATCAAACTTAATAGCTTTATTTGTTTTCCCTTAGTAATTATTTGAAATATTATGTAAAAATAATATTTAAGTTGTTAAATATTCTTGATTTAATGCTATCCAATGCCAATTTATGAATAAATGGCAAGGATATCCCATATGGTTTAACTCTGTCCTCTCAAACAAGGTGGAAACCATGCGAATTAGGAGTCACATAGCGTACGTACTTTCTTTCATCAGATGGGCCCTTGGGCTTTCAAGTCTATCCATTCTAAATTATCACTCAGATTTGTAAGGTGGAAATGCTTATTCTTGCTCCTGAGGTTCATTTCATGAAAAGGTGCTCCACTATAACTCTCCTGGCATCTGAAAGTGTCACATTCTCAATTGGAGAGTTTAGCAGAACTGGGCAAGAACAGCTCAGTTCTGTGCTTTCCTAGGCACTCAGAGTTTGTGATCTCTGCTGTCCAGGCTACAAGCAGGCATTGGCCCCTTTCAGGTCTGCCTGTGATCAAGTGGGCAGGGCAGTCTAACTCTGGGGTACAATGATCTGAAGCACCTGGCTCTGAGTAGCAACTGTGTCCTCCCGAATCTGCCATTTCACTCATCAAGTTGATCTTTTGACTCCCATATGTCTTACTCCATTGTCTTATTTCCTAATTGATTAAGAGCTAGGAGAGAAAATGGGTGCAATTAGGTAATCCTCAGAAACATCCGTGATAGCATTAAGCAAACTTCAGTATGTGTGCATC
The DNA here is from genome assembly GCA_029593785.1 of Cabassous unicinctus. Classification (NCBI taxonomy): domain Eukaryota; kingdom Metazoa; phylum Chordata; class Mammalia; order Cingulata; family Chlamyphoridae; genus Cabassous; species Cabassous unicinctus. The sequence continues at coordinate 21,461 of JAQZBX010036372.1, forward strand.
CGAAATTGCAGAAACTTAAAAGCAGCAAACTGGAGGTGAGGAAATGGTGAGAAGGAGAAATATTGAGAGTCCTTCTCTGTGATGGGTGGCCATCTGTCAGTGTGCCAGGTGATCAAGATAATGCTAAAAAAGAAGAGAACTGTGCTGGAATTATAGTTGATTATAATAATGAGCTTTATAGTGATTACATTATCATAAAAAGGTGAAATGATACACAATATCCTTTATTTCAGATGTTGGAAATATGATAGTTTAGAAAAATGCCTGTGACAGTTTGAAGCTTTTATGGACGCCAAAAAATCTGATCCTTAGGGCTGATCCATTTCTGCGCATATATAAACCTAATGTAGCTGGGACCTTTTGATTAAATTACTTCTGTTAAAGGCTTTTGATTAGATTGAATGACTCTCTTACTAGAGTCCTCTATAAATGGAGGAATAAAAAGCTGTACACACAGAATAGAGCTGCAGAGACAGAGAGGAACCCAGAAGCTGAGAGAGAAGGTGCTGGGAGCCAGAAACTGAAATTAATGGAACCCAGAAGCTGAGAGGAAGCCACTTTAGCCAGAAGCTGAAAGCAATGAGGCCAGGAGGAGAAGGGAGGAGAGGGGAGAGAGAAGTGATCGCCACCATGTGCCTGATCATCCAGAGGGCAGCTGGGGGAGGAAGGATCTCCTTGAGGCCTTGATTTGGACATATTCAAGGCCTCAGAGCACTAAGCTTTTAACCTAATAAATCGCCATTGTAGAAGCCAGCCCATTTCTGGTATATTGCTTTGGAAGCCTTTAGCAAACTAAAACAATGCCTCAGAAAATAGTTAAAATAAAACTCTAGAGTTCGAAATGGATACCTTAAAGGGAAGAGTACTGGAAGAGGAGTGGGGGAACCAGGCTGCAGTCCAAGCTTTGCAATTTCCTAGATTCTTTGTTTCTTCAACAAGGAAATGTGTCAATTTTAGTTATTTCATATGCTTTCTTCCTCTAGTAATTTATATGTACACACTTTGTGAAAAATAAAGTTTTAAGCTAATATAAGGCATTATTTTTATCATTGTCATAATTATTTATTAATATAGTTATTATTGCTATTCCCTTTTTACCTACTTGGACCAAATCATTTGCAATTGAAGCAAAATAAATATATATTTTTGAAGTTTCCTGACCATTAAGTGTGGCCCTCGAACAGAAATCTGCTCTGCCCTGTCTGGCCTCCAGCCTCCAGCAGTCAGGCCAGGCACAGGGCCAAGGCCAGAGAGGCAATGGCCAGGTAGATGTCCACACATTAACCTTCCTAACTCGGTACCGGGCAAGGCAAAGTGATCATCTTAAACAACTGTTCAGCAACTCCACATTCATTCCACTTCAGAGTTTTCATTTGGAAGCAACTGTATTTGCAATGTAGGTAGAGAAAGACTTTTTAAAATTGATACTATTATTGATGGTTTACTTCATTTGCTCTAATCCAGGATATATATCCAGCACTCCAACCACAAACATTTCAACTGCTTATATTTCACTTGTTTTCCTTTTATGACTTTTTAGAATGTATCTTATTTATATTTATTCTCTCTTGCAAAATTTACCAAAAGAAATGAGAGCCGCTGAATATATACTTTGAATGGATTGTACAAGGCATTGGACAGTATAACACAGGGAATCCTGTGGTGGATGATGGACTGTGGATAACAGAACAAATATGATAACATTCTCACACGAACTATAACAAATATATAATACTAATACAGGCATTAATAATAGTGTGGGTTTGGGGAAAAATACACCAAATGTAAAATGTGGATTATAGTTAGTAGTAATATTTTGACGATGCTCTTTCATCATCTGTAACAACAATGAGGTATTAGTGGTGGGGTGATGTATGGGAGTCCTGTATGCTATGCATGTTTTATAAGTTCACAGCTTTTACTGTATATTACTGTTTATGTCATTCATGCATGCATGATATACTTCAATAAAATTTTATAAAATGAACAAAAAGACATAGTATGGAAAATATTCCTATCCCATCATCATCAAGGATGCTTGCCAACTTTAACCATAAGATATTTTTAATAAAAATTTATAACATAACAAAATAAAAAACAACAACAACTGGGTTTGGTAAACAACAAAAAGCCTATTTTAAGGTTATACAAATTTTTGAGACCTTTCTGTGATTTAGGAATAGGTTTTGCAAATCTGCAAACCTTTATAGTTTCTGTGAATTTCAGTGATTCAGAAATACTGCAAATATAACCTTTCCTTGCATTTTTGGTGATTTAAATTCAGGTTTGCATGACTCATGGAAAAAATAAGAGTTATGACTCAAATGAGAATACAGTCTCTTGAAAGTTAAACTTGCAATTCATTAATTCAGTTCTAATTTTCCATGAATTCACGTACTCAGCCGTTTGCTTAATAAAAAAATTTAAAGATTACCATCATGTAATACTTATATATTTATGTATTGGACCAGATAACCTACTGAAAGGAAAGTAATTTGTTTTCTAAGGTTTATGTTTTATATTTTTTCTTTATTATTAAGTATGTATATGTATACATAGTAAAAAATCTAAACCATGTATAGTTATTTCCAATTACATAAATTTAAGGACTTTGTAAGATTTAAATCCCAAATAAAATTTTCTAAAAATTTCTTTGTGCACTGGATTTATACCCTAAGTTTACAAATTCAGTATAACTGCCAATAATTTTATATAAGGTTAATTTAGCATAGTAGCATAGTAGTATC